>JAYMSL010004234.1:0-11359 GCA_036897195.1 Plantago coronopus | reverse complement strand
CGACCCATTAGCGGTTGAGTCGTTACAAAAATACTTCACGGACGAACACCTATTTTGTCATCAACACTAACAATATTGAGTGGTATTTCATAAAGGACGAAAAGATTACTTATAAGTGGTTTTTCCAACAAATAATATTGTTGTATATGTATGGAGAATAATAAGGGATGTTGATTAAGTGTATGGTGAAGATTTAGATGATGATAATTGAAAGGAAGGAAGATGCTTTGAAAAAGAAAGCTATAAAGGCTAATTAGATGGTGTATGTATAAGAAGAAAGGTTTTATAAATAATTCTTTTTACCTATTCTTGCATACCAGTACCACCTTTTCAAAAGTGGAATTCATGGCCCTCTATGAACAAAACAATGCCCTTTATTTTGTGTGTTTTTTCGTCCAATTACATCACTACGTCATGGTGGTATCAATTATTATTCCTAACTATTTAGTACTACATCAATCACAACTACATATAGTCCGTAGAATATGCTACTACTTGTCACACATTTCATTATCTTTTAATCTTTTCTCTCCAACATCTTAGTATCTCTTTTACTAAAACTTCAATTTTAGCGGGTCTTATATAACCTATAACCCTCCATATTTCTATGGACAGTCCTTTAAATTTTCCGCAATTACTTACCAATCGCCATTTTTTACCTTGCAAGCCAATCGGTAAAATAATCATTCACGCTCCTCGTAGCATGTAGCAGGTAGACTTCCAGAACAGAGTTTATTCGACCCTGATATCGTTTGATGTCAGGACTTTTAGGTAATGAGAGTACTAAGAGTAAGTAATGATCAAATGTGAAGTTATAAGGTGGTTTAACAATAGAATAGATGAGTTGCAAGTAGGAAATCAAAACTCAAGTCATGACGAACGTAGTTTAAATGTTTATAAATTTACTCAATACCGTATAGTTTGCCAAATATTTCTAGTAAACATATATATAGACATATAGTTTGGTATACCGATATTACAATACATAAATCCTCTCTGTCTCTTTTATCTTATTGGTGAATTTTATTTGATTAATGTTTTGTCTTATTAACTGACAATGTTAACTAAAGGTTCAAATCATCTACCATTCTACCTAATTTCATAGTAGAATCCAGAATGGATTGCCCCTACGTAGACTTAATTCATAGGTTTTGGAAGTGGTGGAGCGATAATGAATAATGGTTCACATTTAACTTTGTGGTGACTCGGACCACCGACCTACCAGTTAGAGTGAAATGTATTACTAACTAAGTTGCGATTCTACGCTTTTACATCAAAGATTTGATCTTGGAACAATTTCAATTTGCTACACATATCTAAAGAGTAAAGATGTACTCATTTTAGCTTCATACTGATTCATTGAGTTGAGTAAAAGAAAATGATCATGGATTGATGGGGAATTTCAAATTTGTTTTACATGATAAATGTATATAATGCAGTAATAATAGAGCATAGAGTGTACCAATAATTATAATTATAATTATAGGTGATGAGAGGAAATGAATAAATGTTTGGAAAGGACTGAGTGGCTGTTTCCAAGAATTGTTCAATTATACTACTACTAACATGCCCATACTAATACCTCTTCTGTGCTATCTATACACCAGAAATAACACATTATTGAAATTCCCATATCTCCTTGTTGGGCCTTTTTCTAGTAACATCAGCAAGCCCTTTATTGTATTGGGTATAAAGTCAAGTTCCTAATATTTCCTTGGGTTGGGTTGGGCCCATTAGATATATACATGATCATATACTCTATATTTTCGCTTGCGTGTAATTTTTGTCTGCATACAATCTTTACTTTTTATGTTCCTACAGATTTATCATACATTTTCGAAATCTTTACATGTGTTTGAGTTAATATAAGAAGATCAAATGCATATATATAGACAATTTCGGTTTGAAAGGCTGGAGGCATGGTTATTGCCAACGGACTTTGACGTTGATTGACGACATTATTACACGGAACCACACCGAATATCAATATCAATTTGTGAAATTTATAGTAAGGGCTTGTTTACCTTAGATTAGGCAAAGTTATACTATTCAAATTTCAAATTACAGTATGTGAAAAGTCTTTAGTACTATGTAGGGCTGTTCACGAGCCGAGCCGAGCCGAGCAATGGCTCAATGGATCAACTACTAGCTAAAAATTTGTGCTTGCTCGTGATCGACGAGCTTTACATGATCGTGCTCGTGATCGGCTCGTTAAGGATTTAACTTGCTCGTGAGCAGCTCGCGAGCATCTGCTCGTTTTTTCTCGCGAGCAGCTGCTCGTTAGAGCTCGAAAACACATTATATAATTATAATATAAAATGAAATTAACCCATTAATTCAGAAAAACATAATTTGAATTAGTCGTATAGATATTCGTACAAAATCATTCAAAAATGTCATAAGTGTCAAAGTTTTAATGGTACAATGTTTACATATCACCAAATTCATGTGTATATATATATATATATATATATATATATATATATATATATATATATATATATATATATGTATTATTATTATTATTATTATTATTATTATTATTATTATTATTATTATTATTATTGCTCGCGAGCTGCTCGTGAGCAACGATCATACTATAAGGGTGATCGATTCAAGCTCGATAACCAGACGAGCTTGTTCGCGAACGAGCTCGCGTTGACCGATTACGAGCTCGATCTGAGCTTTGACCGAGATTTTTTTCGAGCACTCGCGATCGACTTAGTTCGTTACACCCCTATTACTATGTTTTCTCTTAAATTACTTCACCTGAGTATGCGTAAATTTTGTATCTCAGTCTCAACTTCAAAGCATGAAACCTAATTGTTATACAACATTTTGTCAAGTTTATGATATGAACTGAACTGAGCACACCCAAACTAAACTTATTTCAAGTATACGTCTAAACTTATTTGACTGGACTGAATTGAACTGAGTCGAGCTAAACTAAACTAAATGAACCTAAATTAAACAAACATGTATTTAAAAAGTGAACTCTTCAACCAAACCATCTGGTCATAAAAATAAACTTAGAGAAAGTATAAGAGAAAATTAGGGAAAAATGAAAAATGAAATCGCCCACCGTGGGGCTCGAACCCACGACCACAAGGTTAAGAGCCTTGCGCTCTACCAACTGAGCTAGACGGGCTAGTTGTGTAATTTATCCGCTTAATGGTATAGATTTAATGTGGTATCGTTAGATTTGAAGGTAGTGCAAAATTATTCTTAGTAAGCATGTGTGGAATGTTGTTAGCTCATCTCTAATATTTGCAATTCGACATTCTTAGTTGGATGTAATAAGGTCGACGACACCACAGGACTTAGCATAAGCACATTGGCAAAGTGTTCATATGAAGCACATCATATGAAATAGATGTGCTCATTAGGTTTTTTTTTTTAACTGCAATAAGTCAATGACATGAATGTTAGCTGCTCGTTGATCAGCTACCTAATTAGAGAAACTACTCTCACAAACTACGGATGAAATCCGATTGAAATTTGATTTTGTAGGGATTATCAAACTGTACCAAGTTATAGTTAGAATCAGCAAAGTTAGATGCTTCATGGCAAAGTGGGCAAGACGGCATGCATATGGTGTGAAGGAGTGAGTGTAAACAGAAAATTATTGCCCATCTACAACCTACCTAGAACACTTGAAAAACTATCAACCAGAAGCCATATTGATTGGAAGACCTTGTTCAGAAACCAACAACACAATACAAGCCCAAACCATAGCATAGCACCAAGTTCCCCAGGATTACAATGCTATCACAGATTCCAGATACACCCCAACGTCACCAAGAAAAGCTTTCTACCTACATGTACTAATGAAATACGCGGGTAGTGGACTAGAACCTAAAACTTCAGCTATTTGGAGTACTAACAAACACATTGAACAAGGGCCATAATGCATATGAAGCATCTTGTCTCTTGACTCTTGACACCAGACTTAGTCAAGTTTATAACCTTGTCCAGATGTGTCATGAGATGTTCCATTCAACTTGCTTTTCTCCCCATCTCGTAACTGAGCAAACACCAAAAAAAAACATCATGTAACAATTATGAAGGTTAAAGCATACAATTAATGGAAATGTCCAAATTGTGGAGTATGTGACATTCAGAAAGCTTTTTCCTTTATACTTCTATATTATTGTTGCTGTTCTTTGCCATTGAATGGTTATCTTGGTTTTGCAAAAGCTTTTGAGGGGAGGGTGAGTGATTGAGGAAAGCAGATATCAAAGATATGGGCAGGAGGCAATTATTACTTCTTTAATGCCTAGCTTTTCAGCACATTTTGCAAACCTGAATAAATTTTACTTTATAGTTGCTCTGTTTTCTATACGTGATTATCTCAGTGCGCAAGTTATTGCAAAACCGAGGTTAGTAGTGTACCTGCTGCAGGACTTTCTTTTGGTAGCGGTACCCCTGCAGTAATAGCATTAGAAATCATGCATTAGAAACAACTAGTTTTGGAGCCTAAAAATACACCATGTTAACAAAAAATTTCTGATTCTAGTATTACCTTGTCAGTGCCATATATGTAATCACAATAGGTGAACACTGATGCAAAATTGCTCTGGCTCAGCCCACCGACATAGTGATGGTAATCATGGTAATCCGGACCACCATAGAAAGGAATATACTTCGTTATAGTCCAAGGGAAGTCGTATCTGTTAATTAGGAAAAATGAGACAACAATCAAGAGCTGTTTGGTGAAGATTACCTAAGAACAACACTTTTCCCAATTCCAATTGCAACATGCAACAAGTATGGACTATGGACCATAACATACTAAATTCCGAATAAAATCACCGGATCAATGTTTCATTAGTAAGCATAACATAAGAAAACCATGCTATTTAAAACCAAGACTAACAAGGTAATATCCGTTAATAAGTAAAGTACAACAGTATGTCTCTAGATTTTAAATGTTAAGACCTAAAAAGATTATCGATAATCAGAAAATCACGGTGAAGTCATAGACCACCACACCAAGACCGTTCAACTAATTTTTCAAGTTACATATGCTCAAGGGGGGAAAAAGGTTTTACACTTTTACTATAGTCCCACTATCAAAAACTACACCAAAGTCCAACCCATGAAATATAAGATTAACAAACCTTGAACTCGAAATGTCACTATTACCTCGAAAGAATATTCATCCATTGTTTTTGGATGGTAGAAAGGACAGGGTAAATTCATGAACTTGTAAAAACTGGAAGAATCCTTCATTTCTGTTATCTCGAATTCAATTTCAGAAGCATCTTTACAATCGACTCTGTGCAAGTATTTTCTTATAGTACAAAAGGAAAATTTATATCATATAAACACGAGTGGGTCCTCTCCGATACTCTCACTATCAAATAAAGATAGCATTCCTACTTTTATAATCCCCCTGATGCAGATGCTCCATTCGGATGTACCATTTAAAAAAAAACACTAAATGGTTTCGTCATACAGAAACAAGCACTAAAAATCCATGTATCTTACAGGGTCATGGTCATATGTATGGACATGACACTTTTGCAGACTAAGTAGACATGTTTTGTTTATTAAGTTTTTTACTGGCTCCTAGGAGCCTTAACGTTTGCAATTATCCGGTGCAGTAGAGTAATCTAATGGGATGCTTTTTATTATTTACTTTTTTCCAAAAGGGCAAGGGCCAAGGGAAACTATACAAATGCCACATAAATTCATTAATTACAGGAAACATGTGTGGTTGTCTGATACAGACAACCAAAGGCCATATGCTTCCACAAACAATATGACACCCCCTTTGAGGCGTAACAGAACACACATTCCCAACTCCTAAGACGGCAGTTCATACTCAGATACTCTAGACTCCTTTAATTACAGACCCATACGAAAACAGAACCTAATTTAATTGTCAAAGACCAGAGACCTATACATGGCTTCATTAAGTATGTACGATATGGAAACAGTTTGGCACAACACATTAACAATAATGTCGTTCATGAAGGTCCACTAATGATTCACTTTAGTGAATACTATCTCTAAACCTAAGGGATTTGATGTTCAGGGTACCATATGTAAGAAAGGTCAAAAAGCTAATAGTTCATATCACACACTAAAGATACTTACAAAAACATCTAACGCCTCCTCATCTAGACAATCCTAAAACAGAATTATAGAGCAGGAAAAACATAAAGGGGATCAAATAAAATAAAAGACCGTTCTGAATTCCTTTCCCCGTTTACAAAAGTTAATCATTCACTTTCGAGTGAATCAATGGGAATCCCTAAAGCAAACAGTGAAAGAGTGTTAACAAAAGCAGCCATCATTGGGTCAAATCAGCAAAAGCAAGGGAAGATAAAAACAAGGCTTAATCATATAAAGCTATAGAGATGATCACTAAATCAAATCAAATCAAAGCATGAGAATATAAGCATGCGGAAAAGTGCATTACCCACTGTGAGTCTCAATAGCCTCAATCTGCCTTAATGCAATCCATAACCAGAAGGTAATCATATGGCCTGGGACAATGGCGGGTCCAAGGGCAGACGGAATCCCGAGGATCAAAATCTCGGCCCAATGCGCATAAGGCGCTGCAAACCCGATAGGAGCGGTGTACTCATGATGCACAATGTGGATTTTTTCATAACCCCACTTGCAATGCAGGAACCTATGGATCCAATAATTTGTGTAGTCCTCCACTAAGAAATACACCCCCAATTGTAATACTATCTCCAACGCAGAGGGCAATGGCAAACTTGTTCTTATCCCTATTATCTAAAATTTCAGCAGAGAAGATCCAAAATCATTACTTAATCAAATGTCAAAAAGCAAAAGAGATTTATGTAATGCAATTTAAAGATTGAACATCTTATTTAAGTCCACAAAGTTAAGCTAGAATTTTAAAAAAAAAATTAAAAAAGCGATCTTTTGTAAAGATTGAACCTTTAATAACTGCCCACAAAGTAAATTAAGTCGGATCTTCAGTGAACATGGTGATCAAGTGTGAAAACATGAAGATTACAGGGTTAATTAACACACATCTCTACTGCAAATGAAGAAGCTTACGCAGTTAAGCAATGTATGCAGTATAAGAAAGAAGAAAGATTAGTGTTATGTTATACCTTGATGGAAGGGTAAGAGACGAGCTGAAGCGGGCCAACGACGAGGAAGAAGGAGCGCATGACAGATTTGTAGCATTGGATAGTATCGGAGAAGGTGAGATTGACTTTGGGCTGGATTTTGAAAGGGGAAACGGAATTTTTGAAGAAGCATTCGAGGAAGAGGTAATAAAGAGGGAAAATGGAGAAAATGAGGAAGAGGAAAAGGATATTGTGGCAGTAAAGGAAGTAGTCGGACTTGGTGGCGGTGTAGTTTAGCCAGAGGGTCTCGGCGGCTGAGAGAGATCGGCCGAGGGCGGATTCGGCGGCTTCGACGGTGGTGTAGGGCAACATTGGTTTGGTTGAATGAATGAATCAAGAAGAAGAGTTGGGGGTGGGTTTGTGGAGTGGAGTGTTGTTGATGAAATCAGGGAATGTGATGGAGAAGTAGAGTTGTGTTTTGTAATATTGTTTTGTTTTGTTTTGTTGTCAGATTTTTGTTTTGTTTGGTGGCATTAGCAGAGCTAGCTAGCATATGCTCGCTTGCTCACACACCCTGCTGCCTGCGTGATAGTATAACAAAACAGTGGATGGGTGGATTTGGATTAAGATATGGACTTTATAATAGGTAGGTGCCTGCCTGACTCACGTAATTGGAGGGGACGATATTTCATTACGTGCTCCACTTATATAACTAGGGATAACTAACTAATTTGTTGCCCGTTCAAGCAATGGTAAAGCCACATAATTCCAATAATACCAAGTTTTGAGAATTTTTTTTTATATACAAAGACTTTGAGAAAAAATAGATTTTATAACTCATTTAGGCTATGTTTAGTTCCAATTAGTTTCAGTTGTGTTTAATTCAATTCAGTCCCCGTGACGGGTCGACCCACCGGGTTTCATAACAGAGGGAGGATCTCACTTCCTTTAATTGCATGGAACGAGTTATCTTAGCCCGAAACACTTCCAAGGGTCTCATTAGAGACAAGCTTCTACAGAATTCGTGAAATCCAAGGGTGAAGAGCTCCAATGAAAAACGCCTGGAAGTTCGATTACCGATCGCTTTGCCCGTTTCGTTAGATCTAGCAATCTTGATCCCCTAGATCAATTCCCAGAGTAGCAGACAGCACGTTATTGTATGATGGTACTACTACAATATGTTATCTTTTCTCTTTATCTCTCTTACTTGACACAAGGTTCAGAAAGGTTATTGTGGAATGAACGAAGTTTGGATTATCCTTCTTCCTTGGTTGTCCATGCACGCTTGGAAGTGACTTAATAGCATATAGGGGTAGGACGTCCCGATCAGTGAAGGGGCAAGTTATTTAATGTAGAGAAAGAGAAAGTTATGAGTGTGATTATGGTTGTACCTTGGGAGTTACCTCTAATACTAATTGTTGGGAAAGTCCACTTAATATTGTTGATATTAATACTAAAATAGGTGATGTTTATTATAAAATATTTGATGTTTATGATTGAATAGTTAATAATTTATAAATAGTTGATGTTAGTGATAAAATAAGTGATGTGTAATGTATATAGCTTATTATTTCATAACAAAATAGTTAATGTTTAATGTAAATAGTCGATATTTCATTGTGAACCGTTGATGAATTACAAAATAGTTGATGTTTATTGAAAAATAGTTGATGTTTATTGTAAATAGTTAATGTTTGTTGTAAATAATTAATGTTTATGTTAAAATAGATGATGTTATATTATAAATAGATGATGTTTTTAAGTGGACTTTTTAAAAAGATTACATATAGTGGACTCTCCTAATTGTTTCTCAAGGAATAAAGTAAACAACGGGAAAAATTGGTCTCAGCCTCAATCAATTGAACTAGTTAAGAAACACAGAGTTGGGCGGGCGTTACAAAAGAATAGGTTAAGTTACATACACATTAATATTATGATAATAATCAGCTCGATCAAGATTCTCCTCTACTAGAATTTGATGCCTTTAGTGTGAAATATAACTCATGCTAAAGCACAAAAGTTTCACACCAAAACGATTTGGTGTCAAAACGTGGATGCTACTAGTTGACGCAAATACCCCGCTCGCTAAAGATGAATTGGTGTGAAAATATTCAATCTGACACCAATATTTCACACTAATATATTCATTGGTGTCAAATAAACCACCACAAAAGTAACGTCTGACAGCACATAAATTTCTGACATTTTCCACTATTGTTTCACGCCATTGTTATGAGTTCAATAATAATATATTATTTCTATTGCAGATGTTTCAAATTCCAAAATATTGCATTTTGATATAATAATAATACTAACAATAATAAATTGAAATTACTTTTAATACATTTGAAGCAGGAAATAGCACGTAAATAAAGCAATAATTAGAACATTCTGAGAAGAAGAAAATTCCATTTCATTAATAACGAGAGTATAAACAAAATTTTGCACAAGATTTGTACATGTATTAAAGCAACTAAACGGTCGAAAGAGAGGAAAAGGAGAGAAACAACAATCCTATACAAATTTTACACTAAGACTATTGGAAAAAATCTACAATAAGATTAAACTAAATCCTACACCAACAGTACTATCTTCAGACTTCAATTTTCATATCTCCATCTCCAATCTCCTGAAAAACAACAAACACCAGAAAAGAAAATAATGAGTTAGTCACAAATTGAAATATAAAGGCTGAAATATGTGAATACAAAAAATTGCAGCTCCTTTGATATATTTTCAAAGATGTATTCTGCAGCTTCAACGATTATCAAGACTAGCAACAGATTAGAAGATAAATTTGCAGAAACGTACCTCAATTCATAACTCAGACCACAATGAATAACTCGATCTCTTCCCACAAACATGCGTATGTCCAGATTCGCATTTCTTGCACCTGTAGATGGGAATGAGGAGGAGTGAGTTCATTTTTATACTTAGGGTTAGGAGATTTTTATGGGCTGGGCTAAAATGGGCTAGGAGTAGAGCTTTGTACTGATGGGCTCTAATTTTCTTAAAATATAGACTTATAATTTTCATTTTCTAATATTATTTATATATTTCTACTTATATTAATCAAATTTAACAAATTTTATACATTTATATTTTTTACACTTCATGAGCAAAATAATACATTTAACTAAGATCATTCGCGTTTTAATTAAAACCATCATAGATTTTCATGAGAAAATTGATCCTTCTGTATTCAAATTAAAAAGAGACCGATTTAAAAACAGACTGTCTCTCCCAATTTTTTAATCTACTTAAAATATTCATATACATAGTCTATATATTTAAAATAATCGCATATGAATAAACATTCCAATTGTATAAATATAGTGTATGAAGTATAGTTCAACTTGATTTATCAGTAGTTAAAATCAAATTAACGTTGTTAAATGTAAAGTATATATGTATATATGAATCTACCAGTGTTTAAATGTTTTTCAATAGCATATGAGAGGTTGGTCATTCAATAGAGAGTATAAGAGTAATATAGGAATAGGAGTAGAGTAGTTAATATATAGATTTATCGTTTCAAACAAAATATTGTTCAGTAGTTAAAAACAATTTATGAGTATGAAAATAAAAATAAGTATTTTATTAACTTAAGGAACAATCGTCTTTCCCAAATACTAATACTCTTGGGCTTTGAGCTTTTTGCGAGCATGAGTATATTTACCTGAAATACTTAAGGAAGGGGGTTGTCATTTTTAAACCGGTCTATACCTCAGGCGTACTGGAAGTACCGAAGTAGACTTTAACTTTCGAGTAGCTCGATCGAGGATTTCTCCTCGGATCTAAGGGTGGAAATAGATCAGTTCGATCTATGTTCAGGTCCTCTTATTCAAATATCTGATGTTTTTCTTGTATTTTTAATATATAATTATTTTGAAAATATTTTAAGTACGTAATGTTTTTCTTGTATTTTTCAAACACGAACAATCGCTCAAACCGAGCGTTCGAACAAAATCGAACCAAACACAAACTTAAAAATTATACCAAACCGAAGGTACTTATATATTTTATATGTTTATCGAACACGAACACGAATCAAACATATCTACAAACGAATGTACGTAAATGTTAATTTTCGATTCGTTTGCACCCCTAGTCACGACATTAATTAGTTATACTTTTACGAGGGTGTGCAAATACAATAGATAAAAAACGGGAGACATATATAAGGTGGTCCAACTGCAGAAGATGAGAGGAGTTACAAGTAGAAGGTTTGGAGTTCGAGTCTTGGGAGGTGCAGGTTTAGATGTACAATTATATTTACTTGATAGTTTTGTACTTTATAATAG
>JAYMSL010004233.1:0-11359 GCA_036897195.1 Plantago coronopus | reverse complement strand
TTACGTGAGTGTTTGTCATTGCTTTTCAAAATTGCTTTTAACCTGCTTTTGCTTAAAGTGGTATAGAAGTGCTTTTGATAAAAAGTTGTAGGTGTTTGCTAATTATGAAAAAAAAAAGCAGCCTAGAGTGCTTTAAGCAGGAAAAAGCAAGTCTTGGGTTGCTTCTAAAAAGCAGCAGTTACCTGCTTTTTTTAGAGAAGCAGAAGCAGAAGTTGTGAAATAAAACACAACATTTTTGCTTTTTTTTTTTTTCCAGAAGCAGAGAACTGCTTTTCTTAAGCAATGGCAAACACTACCTTAAAGCACTCCAGACTGCTTTTTTTTCTTAATTAGCAAACACCTACAACTTTTTATCAAAAGCAATTTTATACCGCTTTAAGCAAAAGCATGTTAAATTTTTTTTCATAAAAACAATGGCAAACACTAACTTAGAGCTATTCCGGCATTCCAATCACGAATTTTGCGTTCCAAGCGCAAAATGTCACTAAATTGCGGTTTACAGAACTATGATTCACGACTTAACAATCCTTAGTCCGCAAAAAGACACAAACCCCTTCTTCTTTCTTCAATTCTCAAAAGACAACGACATTTTACTCGTCGTCCTCCTTCTCTCGTTTCTGAAAGTGAGCTTCTTTCTTCAAAATTGATTCAAATTTAGCTTATAGATGAATCAGTCTTAGTTTGTAGCTGTAACTTGTTCGATTGGGATTTTTTCTGCTATGATTCGGAATTGAGAACTCAATTTCTTGGGATTATTCTGCTATAATCCCGAATTCAGAACCCTAATCATTTGGGATTTTTTTCTGCTATAACCCGGAATTCAGAACTTCTGCTATAATCCGGAATTCAGTACCCTATTTATTTGGGATTTTTCTGCTGTAGACCGGAATTGAGAGCCCTATATCTTCAGTTTAACGTAAGCTACTCTGTTTTTGTGCTCAATGTTTGTTGCTCCTGAGTCCTGAATCCTGACTTAGAATTTTGTGTGAAAATGAATGTTGATACATTGATATGAATTGTCATTTCAATTGGATTTTCGTTTGCTGTAACTTGAATGATTGCATGTTAGTTTGTAGCTGTAACTTGTTCAATTTCTTTGGGAGTTTTATGCTGTAATTTGGAATTGAGAACCGTATTTCTTTGGGATTTCGTGTGCGGTACAGCAGTATCTAGGCAAAATGAGCAACAAAGTAAATGATGGATTATTATTGTGATGCTAGCTAAAGTGCAATCTCTGTTACTGTGTTACATAGATAGAATTCTTGATGTTAGATTAGTGATAAATAATGTACTATATAGAGTATTAGTCGAGCAGCGCAAAGCTCATAATATGTGTACTATCTCCAGTTAACTAATTTTGCTCATTTTCATATATGGCTAGGTTTATCAAAATGAGCAAAGTAAATGATGGATTATTATTGTGATGCTAGCTAATGTGCTATCTCTGTTACATAGATAGAATTCTTGATGTTAGATTAGTGATAACTAATGTACTATATGGAGTATTAGTCGAGCGGCGCAAAGCTCACACTATGTGTACTATCTTCGATCAGTTAAATCAATTTGCTCATTTTCAAGTATAGTTGTATCAAAATGAATGCATCTGAGAAGGTGAATGAACTCAATTAGCACTCATTGTGAAGAAGTATGTCACTGTGATGTTAGATTTTTCCAGTACTCAGTGAAGATTTTTCCAGTAATTCGAGTACACTATTTTTGCGAAGTCTTCTACTCTTTGCTGATAGATTATAGCTTGTTGATAGCTTTTGAGGTTGCTAATTATCACTTCTGTTGTAAAGTTTTGAGAATACACATTGGTGCTAATTTGTGAAATATCAGATTTACACTATATATTTAAGTGTGTATGGTTTTATGTACATAGTATATACTCCACAAATTATTTACATTATGGCGAATCTCGCTCCCGCTGTCACTCCATGTGACTAAAAGCCCGACTATAAGCAAAACACTACACAGCCTCCACTCTTATTTCTATGCTCCATCTCCTCCAAACTTTAAAAAATCTCTATCTTTCTCTTCCGTTTCTTTTGTCCGTTTTGAATGGGCATCAAGATCTATGTGTTTGGGATTCTGAGTTCGGATCTTCATTTTTCTTCCATTTCAAAGAGTTGCTTGCTGGAAATGGTAGTTAATTCTTGCTTCTTTTGATTTGCTTGTGAAATTTTGGAGTGAGTTTATTCTTTGAGATTTTGTAATGTGTTGCAAGAAATTAATTCTACATTCTGATTTTCTTTAGCCTTTCCATATTGTTCCCCATCATACTGAAACAGGTCAATCGCGGACCCGGGACCGAAATATCCAGTCCGGTCCAGGATCGACCCGTTTTAAACAGTTCCAGTCTCCGTTTGGACCCATGTTCACACCTTATCTTTGATTGCATTTTTGTAATAAGAACCTTAATAATGAACTTAGCTTTATTTTATTTTTATTTTTCTTAACGTAGTATCTGTGCATGTGGTTGCGTGCAGGGGATGACGACTTTGGACTTGGGTTTTGGATTCAACTACGCCAAATTTTCCGACAGAATACTTCGTCTTGTAATACTACCGCGTGCTGTTGATCATGATAAACCTAATGATGACCATGATAAACCTAACGAGCATGGCGAATGCCAAGAGACAGTTTGTGATAAACAGCTCCAGAGTTTAGAAGGTATGAAGAAGAGCAGAATCGTTAATCTATTTTATCCGCGAATAGTAGATGTTAAGAATTGAATGTTCTTAAATCCCAAAATTGTCATACCAGTGGCGTAAGCCAGGGGTCGAGCTACTATATTAGTAAGTTAAAAAAATTCAGTTATGACTGATTGGTTCCAGTTCAGGTAGCTCTACATATGCATAGACATTTGTTATCCCTTAACTGATTGTTTCTAACAAATACGCATGTTGAAGATTCCCGGCAGAAGGAAACATCCTGTGATGATCTACATCATTTGGCATTTGAGGAGAAATATATTTATGTTAACTCTGTACTTCTTGCTAGGCACAGTCCATTTTTTCTCAAGGTATGTTCTACTTTAACAATCTCAACAATCTCATTGTGCCTTTTGTCCTCGATCATCAACAATCAACAGTGTCATCATGTTTTTTTTGCAGTTGTTCACGAATGGAATGAAAGAGACTTGGGAGAGACAGGCCACCATACCTATTGGGGCTTCCGGTACGCATAACTCATCGTTTCTTGTTAATTATTACGCAAAACCATCATGAAACGATACATAGTTCCAAATGGGGAAGTATATTTTTAATCTCACCATTATGATTGAGCCCTTAAAACATGATTATGCAGAGGAAGCTGCTTTCATGGATATGTTAAAATTTGTGTACTGCGGTTATATATCAAGTGCTACACAAGCAGAACTGCTACAACTACTGATGATTGCAGATAAATTTTGTGTTGCGTCATGTGTTAACCTCTGCAGCCAATTCTTGAACGCCTTACCAATGACAATTGAGATAGCTATGGCCTATTTAGCCCTTGATTGTAACGGAATGATAGATGATTCTCTTAAACAAGGCATAGATAAAGCAAAGGAGTTCCTACCCGGATACTTCAGAGACGTGCTAGGGTAAGTTCCTGGCCTGTTTTTATTATCATTTATGCTTCTCAGTTCTCTCTACTTTTCTATCTTTTTAACTCATCTTTGAGTAAATACACGGCATGATTTTCAGGGCTAGGTTTAAAGAAGTTCTTAGGTTGCCTTTAGCTGGTTTTGAAGTAGTTCTGTCGAGTGACTGTTTGCTGATAGATTCGGAGGATGAAATCTACGATGTTATCGATGTATGGGTGCAAAATAATTTGCCTTATGAGGTGGAGGGACAAAGAAAGATGTTGAACATGCTTCTACACAAATACCTCCGTTTCCCTTTTGTAAGTTCCAGAAAACTGCAAACTATTCTATCCTCTGTAGACATCGATCGTGATGTCGCTTCCGAGCTTGCTCTTGGATCATTACATTATCACCTAGGCCAACCCCCACAGAAACAGAATCGCAGTAAATTCATCGAACGGGCATACAAGCATTGTCCTTTGAAAGTAGTAGCATTTGGTGAGTTATCTTCCCGACCACAGTGCACAGTCTATCTTGATCTTAAGAGGGTTGATATATTAGAAAAGATGATCCTCAGTGGCGGCCATCTACGCTCCCAAAACTTTTTCCTGGGTGAACATGAGCTTGCATTTTACATCCATTGCACCGAGCAGAGATGTTTCGATTTTTTCATTGATGTGTGCAACCATGAAGTCTCGAAGGCTACTGGCTTTACTTTTTCTTGCGAAATCGCGGCCGTGGGAAACCCATCTGGGTATTTTGTTGTGAAACCTGGTAAGCATAATATCTTCACATTGCCAGTAAAGGAGCAAATGTGTGGCTGGAGAAATCTGTTCTCCACTACATGGGAGAGATTTATCAGTCCAGATAGTCCTGTCTTCATCGACGGCATCCTTCGTCTCAGGTGTGATCTCAGGATTGTGCTGGAGAATGGTGTAACAGAAGATTATCAGATTCAGAGAATCATCAACTTTCTGATGTAAACAATGTACTCCCTCCGTTTCATTAAAGTCTTCATAAGTATATTTTTTTTTACGAATTTTGACCGTAAATTGTTGTAAAATTATACGACAAACAAATTTAGTAAAATTATGTTACAAAAGTATGCATCATTATATTCATGAAAGGGAGGTAGTATTTGAATTTTGTAAGAGACCAAATATAGCCATGTTGAGAATTTATACATGCCGAATTAAGCGTTCCAAATATAGCCATGTTGAGTATCATTTGAAGAAAATATGCCGCAATTATTAGCTTCCAGAAAGGTAAAGGATACCCCGGTTCCAAATAAGATATTTATAATTTTCATTATTTAACGTTACGTTACAAACTTTTTAACCCAAATAATAAAAGTATTATCTCTATTAACTAATAGTATGAGTTTTTCTATTCTTAAGTCGTTTCGAATCGACCTGAGAATAGGTCATCACCTAAACCGTTAAATCATATATAATGTAATCTAATCTATCGATTTAAGTTCGAAGAGAATTTTGATTCGATTGAGTTATAATTTATTTTATATCACATAAAACATTTTTAAAATTTATGTATGTACCAATATAATCCCGAATTTCTTGAATGGGCTTATACGAAGCCATGGCCCATTAAATAGCTTCAATAAATACTTAGGTAAATTCATCCGGTCTGTTTATAAAATACCGGATATATAGGTAGGTCTAAGCAAACTGTTCGTCTCCGAACTGCAGTTATTCTGCTGGCCGTCTCCGAAGTCCGAAGCCAGAACAAAGTCTACAAGTACTTCCATCCGATTCTTGATTCGTCTGTCGTTGCGCAGAGGATGACGACCGTGGACTTGGGTTTTGGATTCGACGATGCCATATTTTCCGACAAAATACTTCGTTTTGCAATACTACCAGATGATGGTGATCATCATACATCTACTTCAGATTGTAAACGTAAACGTAACGAGCATGACGAATGCAGAGAGCCAATTTGTGATGATAAGCTCAAGAATTTTGAAGGTATGAAGCAGCAGAGCAGAATAGTGTTTTCTTTTGCTTATTTTTTGCTGAGTTGTTGTACAGATACTACTCTTTTAGAAACAACAGTAAGGCTAGCTAGCTGAATAATTTTGACATATTTGCAGGTGAAGCTTCCCAACAGAAGGAACCATCCTGCGATGAGCGACAACATTCGGCATTCCAGGAGAAATCTATTAACGTTAACTCTCTAATTCTGGCTGGGCATAGTCCATTTTTTCTCAAGGTATGTGTCAGTTTAAAATCTCATCTTGCCTTTTGTCCCCGATCATCAACATTCAACAATCGTGTCATCGTCTTTTTTCTATAGTTGTTCTCGAATGGAATGAAAGAGTCTGGGGAAAGACAGGCCATCATACATATCCAGGCTTCGGGTACGCATAGCTGATTGTTTCTTGTTAATTATTGGGCAAAACCATTCATGAATCAAATTCATAGTTTCCAATCTGAAGAGTACATTCTTTATATTTGCCATTATGATTGATGAGCTTTTAAAACTTGAATATGCACAGAGGAAGCTGCTTTCATGGATATGTTAAAATTTATGTACTCCGGTAAACTATCAAGAAATACACCAGAAGAACTGGTTCAAATTTTGAGGATTGCAGATAAGTTTTCTGCTGCGTCATGTGTCGAGCATTGTAGCCAATTGTTGAACACTATACCAATGACAGTTGAGTTGGCGTTGCTCTATTTAGACCTTGATTCCGCCGGTTTAATGGTTGATTCTGTTAAAGAATGTTCAGACAAAGCAAAAAAGTTCCTACCCGAATACTTCAAAGACATGTCAGGGTAAGTTCCTGGCGTAATGTTATAATCATTTTATAGATTTAATGTTTCTATTTACTTTTCTTTCCTTTTAACTTGACTTTGAGTATTATACCACAACATGATTTTCAGGGCTAATTTTAAAGAGGAATTGCTTGCGCTGCCTTTAGCTGGTGTTAAGGCAGTTCTTTCGAGCGACTGTTTGCAGATTAAATCAGAGGATAAAATCTACGATTTTATAGTGAAGTGGGTGCAAATACATTATCCTGATCAGGTGGAGGAAAAAAGAAAGATGTTAAGCATGCTTATACGCAGATACCTCCGTTTCCCTTTTGTAAGTTCCAGTAAACTGGAGGAAATTATGTCTTCTGGTGACATCGATCATAGTGTCGCTTCTGAAATTGCTCTTAGATCACTAAGCTATCACCAAGCTCAATTCCCAGAGAAAGGGAGTCGCAAATTAAATAAACGTGCATACAAGCGTCCTCCTTTGAAAGTAGTAACATTTGATGAGTTAACTACCCGACCACAGTTTATAGTTTATCTTCATCTTAATAGGGAAGAGTGTGAAAAATTGTCGGTAGGTGGGTTTATCTCGTCAGAAGGTATTGTCCTGAGAAATCATAAGATGAAGTTAATTGCCAGCCGATCAGGTTCTGAACAGAGTTCTGATTTTATGTTGTCTTTTCGTGCTCGAGCTTTCCATGTCTCAGATACTGCTGGTCTTAATTTTTGTTGGGAAATTGCGTCAGTCAAAAAACCCTCCAAGGAGTTTGTTGTGATACGGAAGCAACACGTCAATGGTGAACGGTTTGCTTTGCTGTTTCGAGGTCCATGGGAAACATTTGTCAGTAAAGACAGCCCTTACATCATCAACGGCATTCTTCGTCTAAGGTTTCATCTCATGATTATGAGTCCATTGTTTGACTAGTGAGTACGAAATGCTCAAGATCTTGTTTAGTATTTCCAGTTTTTACATACTTGTAAATGCTCTTTGGAACAAACAGAAACCAGCTTGATTTCTTATGCATATATAGGAATATGATTATAGAGAAGACAAAAAAGGTGTTTCTGATGGACTATAGATATAACGAAATTGTAATGACAATCCCTAATATTTGGGCAGTACTCTTTCTTCAGCGTAATGGTTTACAGTAAGTTGCGAATTATGAATTATTTATGTTGACTGGAAACATATTCGAGCATCTTAGGGAACTGCAAAACAGAGGAAAGGAAACCGTGTTCACAAGGACAGCACCAAAAACTGAAACTGTAGTTACAAGCAGAACAGGTTTTATTAAAGCGGATTAAACCCGTACAGAGAGACGTGCAGCCAAAAAAAACGATTAGTATCATGTTATTACTAGTTCATATTCATGTAACGAACTTCTTCAAGACCACTTCCTTCTCCTAACTCAGGACCAAAAAACTCATACTTTGGCTTTAGAACGTGCTTCGTGTGGTTCACAAGCAAATCTGTTATCTGAACATGGAAATGGATCATATCAGACTACACACCAGTATCACAATAGCTTCTAACGGTCTATGTAAACGAAAGAAAATGATCTCACAAAATCCTTGGTGCAAATCTACGAGTGAAGACAGGCGATTACCTTGAACGTTTCAACCTTAACTGCATACTCATCCATGAGTTTCTCAGCATGAGAATTGATCCCCCCTCGTAGTACTAAGATCACCCTGTCCAACGAGTCCTTGTCCATTATCTGATTCAATAGTTCCACAGCATTGGCCTTCCCGATCTCAAAATCTCCACAAAGTATCACCTGAATCTGTTCGCAAGAAGTCCTAATATCAATATCACTGATGAGCCGACACTAACAGAAATCATATCAAGATCAAGCAAATCACTAAAGAAGTTCATCAACTAACGAGAGTTTCATTCCGTATAGTATGTAAATATCTCAAATCCGAACACGTACTACTACTACAGTCTAGACTATCTACAAATCTCAATCACAGTCCAGCCTGAGCCTCTTATGATTCCAAGTTCCACCTTCCCTAAACAAAGCACAAAGGTAAGGCACTTTCTGTTCTTTATTCGACATCCACTTCAGCTTTCTAACCAAATCTATACCAAATGAACCCTGTATAGAAGACAAACAAATAGACGAACTCGACAAACATAATGGCTTATTATGTGTACGGTACCTTGCTCGAATAAACAGGAAAACTTACAGCCAAGAAACAAGGAAAACTCAGTAGATAGCAACGGCATACTACCGACTTGTACAGACCAGACTCTATCTATCTTGGGCTATAAATAGCGCAAAATATCTTGCGCTATAAATTTCTTGGACATAAATTATTGATCTTGAGCTATAAGGAGCGCAAAAATTCACTTTATAGATTAACTCATTGCAAGTCTCATACTGTCTCATCCAAAAATTATTCACCTCCTATTTTTCCCCATCTTCAATCGAAAACACTACACACAGAGTTTTTATCTCGTAAAAAGATAAACTTTTTAGCTACGAATCATCCAAATGTTTGATATTGTAGAAAATTCCTAGACATTCCACATAATATCACCAAACATGTCGACCGAAATGAAAAATGCCTTCTTTAACAACAATAATTGCGAAATAGAAGCGCAAAATGAGAAGAAAGAATCAACCTTTCTTCGAGGATTGGAGATGCGATAAGCAAGAAAGCCGAGATCGTCAGGCGGCTAAGTGTTCCCAAAGACAGCTCGAAAGTCGTCCAGAGAGGCCGGGATCTTGGTCTCAGGAGTGTAAGTGTAGCCCCTGTCTGCCAGCATTTCCACGACTGTGCGTCGAGCAAGGTAGAACCTCTGGCTGTCAACCTCCTCTTCGTCTAGTATGCATGGCCCGAAGTTGTTCGACATGGCTGATGTGTGTTGTCTGTTGGAAAAGGAGAGGGAGAAACTCAGAAAAGGAGAGAGAATTGACTGAGAAAAGTGATTTGCTCTGTTTTTTCTCTGCGCAAAATTGGATTGTTGTGAGGGAGATAAAGCGTCCAACGCAAGTCTCAGCAGTATATACGTCTTCTTGATTTCTTAGTTCGGGATTTAATGAGTACTCGATTCGATTCAATTTGTTTCTACGGTTCGGTTCGCTTGATAGATTAATTGAAATGATTCGACCTACGTTTTACGTTTTGTGATTATTGATTGAATGAGCTGAGTTGGACGTACTTTTGATTTAGTCAGGAATATTCCGTCAAGATTTCTCAGTGAAATGATTCAAATTTCAACCTACGTCTTTCGGTTTGTCATTATCTATCTAGCGAGCATATGTTGAAACTTGAAAATAATTCTCATCTGGCGATACCAGTTTTTGATAGAGTAATAGCAATAATTCAACCTCCGTCTATCGTTCTGTTTTTATTTACCTAATGAGTATGGGTTGAAAGTAGCTTTTGTTTGACGAGAAATTCAGCCATACCTTAGCAATTATTCAACCTCCGCTTTACGTTTTGTAATTATTACATACTGAACGTATTTTTTGTTGGTCAATAATATTTGATCAAGTCATCTTTCGATGGGATATGTGAAATGATTCTAACCTTTGTTTTTCTGTTTATCATTATTTAACTAATAACGAGTATGGATTGAACCTAGTTTTTGTTAGACGAAAAAAACCGGTCAAAGTTTTCTTGAAAGTGTAATAGAAATTTTTAAGAACACTTCTTAGATATTGTAAAAGAATTATTCTAATTGATCTCTTCGAAATTAATTCTACACTGACATGGCCTATTTTAGTGAAATGAAAAATGGGTTCTTCTTTAAGAACGATATGTTTGCGAAAAATTAATGACAACAAATAATCAGTCAACCTGCTTTATGCGATAAGGCCACAACGTAAAATCAATTTCTTACTGTGTTTTTTTTCACTTTGAAAATGTGACAGGACACTAGTTCAAGGGAAATAGTGATATCTTCCATCCGTCATGGGATGAAGAGGAATTTGTAATGATCATGGAAATCAACAGACAGGTGCGCTGTCTATGGATTGTAAGAGGAAATCGGTGCAAGAAAATGCTAGCTCTACCAAAAAAACTACGGAGTGTAAAAGAAAGACGAACCGGAAAAATAAGATATCGATCTAACATAGTAAAGAAGATAGGAAGAGAAACATTTGATGCCCAACATGCAAAGAAGCGAAGCATGGTTATTCAACACCAAAGATCCAGGAAAGTTTAAAGTTAAGAAATACTACAAGATACATGCTACTTGCTTATAAGAAAGGTGAAATGACTCGTACGAATAATCCATCTATATTACGAATAGATAAAATGATCAAGGTACATATTAAAAAGATCAAATTTGTTTAAACGTACATAAAAGAGAAAAATGGTGCTGATGAGGTAACATATATTTCTACTTTAATTGCACTGAAAATTGCGCAACGTAATTGTTTTAAAAAACAGCGCAAACCATGCCTTGTGCAAACTACTATTTGTGACATTATGATTTGTTACAAGTTAACAAACAACTACATTATAGGATATAATTAAATCTACTCATTTTTATGACAATATCATTTTCATATATTTACTTCTTTTGCAATAGTCCATATTTGCTGAATCGAGTTTGAATCAACCCAAACTAAACAACTGGTTTGTCACACAATTTACATATCTTCGAGGTACAAAAGTTTCGTTTTCAAGGTATTCAGTGAGTGTTTGCCATTGCTTTTTTAAAAAAAAATTAACCTGCTTTTGATTAAAGCGATATAAAAGTGATTTTGATAAAAAGTCGTAGGTGTTTGCTAATTAAGAAAAAAGCAGCCTGGAGTGATTTAAGCAAGAAAAAACAAGCCTTAGGCTACTTCTAAAAAGCAGCGGTTACCTGCTTTTTATTAGAGAAGCAAAAGCAGAAGTTGTGAAATAAAACACTACAATTCTGCTTTTCTTTTTCCAGAGAAGTACTATATTTTAAGCAATGACAAACACTACGTCAGTCTAAGATAATGTATTGAGATTGTTTAAAATATAATTAGTTAAAACAAAAGTTAACTTCATTTTGTATCAATACTGT
>JAYMSL010004232.1:0-11361 GCA_036897195.1 Plantago coronopus | reverse complement strand
TTTAGTAATCAAGAATTGAGAATTAGTTTAGTAGGTAGGTTAAAACAAGCACGAAATGTTACTAAAATAATAAAAGTGGAAATATATATAAAACAAAGAATGGGTTGGTGTATATGCGGGCGGTTGCGGTTTGCCAATTACTTAACCGCTAAAGGCGGGTATAAATTTTCACTAACCGTGGAGGTTTTTCGCTAAAATTATAACCGGTGGGTGCGGGTTAGAGGCGGACGGATTGGCGGGCGGTGCGGGCGGATTTTTTTTATGTACACCCCTAGCTATAACATTGGAGTTTATCTCTATTACAAATTAAATACTCCCTTCATCCCAAATCTAACTTATCATTGAGATGAGTACGGGGTTAAGAGTAACCGTAGGATGAGTTACCCAAATGAAGAAAAAGAATGGGGAGGGGGGGATAGGACATCTGGGGGTGCGCCACACAACATATCAATTCGCGAGTAATCACACCGTATACTCATTGGGCGGGGACTTGATCTACAAGGGATCAAGTTATTACAAATGATATTAGGACCAAACCAATCTATAACACACACACATGTAACTGGGATGAGACAACTACATGTACTAATAAGGTGCATTTTTCTTCCCAAAAATTCATTCATAGGAACTCTAAATTTAAGGGTGATCACACTGGATTAATCATACAAGACGTGCACATTGAAAATTTTGAGGGGGGGGGGGGGATTGCATGTGTTTGTCTCTTATATGTTGCCCTAGAGTGGACAATAACACTTGAATAAATATTGTACATTCTCTGCCCCATATCATAATCGGCCGTTGATTTTTAGGGGTACCGTGAGGAATGTATTACTTTGGCATTAAATAGTGTATGGTAGTGGGTTGGTGATATTTATTTTTGTAATAGGTAAAGTATTTGATAGTGGGATGGAAAAGTAATGGTAGTGGAGCTGTACAAATACTATATTCTTGCCAAAAATAAAAATGTTAACCTTTGACTAAAACACTAAATATAATTTTAAATTACGATATAAGAGGGATGAAAGACCTAATAACACAAACAACGGAGCACAATTCAGTTGGTAAGACGATTCCCCTTCAACCAATAGGTCGGGATTCGAGTCATCTCAGGGGAAAATGGGAAGCCATTATTGATCATCGGTTTGCCGCTACCCAAAGAAAGGACCCTATAACACATAGTAATATTCTTTAGTGATTTTTTTTTTTTGAAGAGGACTTTAGTGGAAGTTAAACATTACCAATGTTATTAGTTGGTAATTGATTTGTTTCTCCATTCCCCCATCGAATTTCGACGGGTCAAAGACTAGTTAATTGTATTTTAATTCTGCAAATTGTAATTTAATTTAGAGTTTTCCTTTTCCCAAACTTTTTTAAACAACAAATTTAACATACCATACTCTATTGCTACACTATTTATTTACCAACCTTCTAACTACAATTACTCCTAAACCAACCTTATAACTCCAAATAAATCCATACCACCTTATGCAAATTAACCCGGAGTTCGAACCCCTAAACTCACATGTGCTACTCCATCACTTTACCACTCGGACTCCTTTTCCTACTACAAATTCCATTCTATCATCATATGAGGCCCCAATGTTTTCCTTTTCCCACTTTGATTCAACAAATTCCTTATCCTAATACAAATTCTGTTATATATACATCCGCAATAATAACCATCTATAGATCTATAGTCTACCACTACAAAGTACATACGTTCTTCTTGGAATCAAGAATACAACATGAAAAGGAAAACTCATTCTATGGTAGATTGGGTTGAACCAACAAGTGTACTTCCCCCCGAACCATTAGGACACCAAATGACCTTGAACGCATCCCCACTGGTGGTATTAGTCACCTCAGTTGAAGCACTCATTCTTCCAAATTCATTAGGACATTAAATGACCCTGAACCAACAAGTGCACTTCCCCACGGGGTTGAACCTGCCATGAGTAAACGGCTGCTCCTCATTACCACATGGTCCTTAGCCTGCCCAATCTTCTGGGAGCTAGCCACATCTACTTGCATCTCATTAGCCTGCCCAATCTGTTGGGTACTAGCCTGGTCTACCCGAGTAGGATGCGACATCTCCGAAGATGGGCGTTGCAAAATATATATATTAAAAAAAAAAACAAGTCCTTAATTTTATAACAACTCAGTTGGAAAACACCAAAATGTAACAATGGAAAACCAAAATGTAACAAATTGGAACTTCAATATTAAATGAAATCTTAAGTTTATGGTGCATCACAAGGTATATCTTTAAAATTATTGTAATTAATTTGTGTCTTTATGGATATTAACCTACCGAAAGCCTTATTGTTAATGATGTTTGATTTGACATAAAGGCATAATGTAAAAAGGTTCAAAATATTATACAAGTGCAGATAGAGTCAGTGTGTTTGGCACTGGATGTAAATCCAGAAATCTCAACTCCAGTCCAATTTTTCTATTTCTTGTTTGTTTCAGCTTCAGAATTGAGTTTTGACCCAATTGAGTTTGAAACTCAATTGTTGAACATCTAAGCACTAGGTCATCATTATGCTTGAACCACATACCCATTTCTGCAGAATTATTTTTATATTCCTTCAAATATTTATTTTTGTATTTTATATCTTCTAAACACAAATCACAAATAATACATATAATAAATAAACACAATTTTTAACACAATCAAATTATTATGATTACCTTAAAATCAATCATTCAATCAAATCTCACTCTATCATTCTCAACACAAATCATTTCAATCAACCAAACTCTTACACAACCTATTCAAATATAATAATTATCCCTACTATTATCACAATCCAATCCCAAACACAAAATTCAAAACTCAATTCAAATCCAGTTACTATTCATAATCCAGTTTTTTTTCAAAACTCAACTCGAATCCAGTTTCGGATTCACTCCCAAACACCCACAGTATGTCACCAGTAAGAAAAAAAAGCTCCACACACGTATGACGTAACATGTTACGTAATTTATAGTCTATCAATAAACAACCTTTAACACTGTTCATATTACTTTTTATTTTCACGAACATTCACGAATAATATTTTTTTTAGATTTATCTAACAATCAATATATAATTAGTTTATGTAGAGTCCTGACATTTTTTAACTAGATTTTTGTTTTTTAGAAAAGGTCCGACATTTTTTAACTAGATAGGAGCTCCTCCTCCAATTCTCCAATCTATGTGACCACCGCCGGCTAGCTCCGTTATATGAAATTTCTACTCGCGGTGCACTGCAACTGGGGATTTCACTTTTTTCCAAATTGGTCTTCTTCTTTCTTGGCTTCCCAATTTAAACTGCTCACTTCCGTTTCGCTCGTCAAATGTTTCGCTCAACCTTTGCCCTTTGCCCTGTCAGAGTCACGGGAAATTAAATTGCAGGACAAATTCCCAAACTGTAAGCATAATTTTTCACCTCGTTGAGTTCGTATCAGTTCTAATTCAATTAGTTTAGTTTCACTTTTCTGTGAATTATTCTTCTTGTTGCTTGAGGACTGCTTTAATGTTGGACCTTTTAGGTAATTGGGTGTTCACTTAATTGCCAATTCTGCAAGAACTGATTTATCAGTAATGGAAATTGTTTAATTAGTTAGTGGTATCATCAAGTTCAGCTGTAGATTGCAATCCCAGAATTGAGCTTTCTGGGGTGTTTGAGGAAAGATGTGTTTTTGTTTGTACCATAAACAAGAATTGTTGTTAGGGTTCTTTTTTGCCTGGATTGTGATTAGTCTTGATTGATTGAAGAAGTTTTCTTGGAATTAATTTATCTTTATTTCTTTAAATTCATCCAGAATAGTGTGATCAACAATTGGGTTAACCAGATTAATTGTAATACTTGCTGAAAAATTGAAGGGAACATATAGCTGCTACTGTTAGTGATGGCAAGTATTGCAATTTAGTGGGGACTAGTATTATTGGCAAGTGAATACTCGCTTGCTCGTTTTATATTTAAATGGTTAAGAGTGAATTATACTTTAGTTTTTTCAGTATTTATGTAGTTCAGTATGTCCAATTTAATTTTTTCTATAGATATATTTTTTTTCTTGTGTAAACTGCAATAACCACAATAAATACAGAGTATAGTTATTTTCAAAATCAAAATGGGAGAAATCAAAATCAATTTTTGGTGTTACGACTACCTCAATGCATTTTTATTTTAGACTCGTAACGTTGACACGCAGTTCCCGCGTGAATAATTTATTATAATGCAATTTGAAATATAAAGTTATTTTATTAACACATCGTTCTCGCGTACGTGATAATTTTGTGTTAAACATTATATATCAATACAAATGATAGTTTATTTGCTTTAGTATAAATTAAAAAATAAATTAAGCAAAATTGAAATTCTGATCTAATTTGAATATCTTATTTTAGTAAATGATTATGAAAATTTGCATCAAACTTTCCACTCATTTTTCTTTTCCGTCCCTTCTTTTCTTTTAGTTATTTTTTTTCCAGATTTAACTATTTAAGGAAACTACTTTTTGGTGTAATATCCACCTGTATGTGTTTTCTTATTAAATAGTAATAGAAGTAATATATAAGTAGTACTCCAACATATGAGAAGGTCAAAATCAATTGAATGGTAAAAAAATTAGGAAATTAGTTGCCCAGCTCCTTTTCATGTGTATGGTTTTAGATAGTACTCCCTCCGTCCCACAAAACTTTACCCACTTTCCATTTTTGGACGTCCCACAAAACTTTACCCATTACCAAATAAGGAAGCTACTCCACACACTAAAACATTATTTTAATATCAATACACTTATTTATCACCACACATTCTAAAAAAGTAACCTACCCCACTTACTTTTTTCATTTTTACTCCATTACTTTAACTCATTTTCTTAAACTACGCGTCAACCCTAACGGGTAATGTTTTGTGGGACGGAGGGAGTAAGAGATACTATAAGACTAGAGATAGGGAATGTCAAATTTAATTGGATGGTCAAAATTAGTAATTGGTTTCCCAACTATTTTTAATGTATTTGGTTTTATATAGTAAGAGATTTTTTGGATTTAATGTGGGGCGATTACCTAATTTGTTGAAGAAATTTTATTTTTTTTGGAAGCGGCAGAGGGCAAAAGAAAAAAAAAGTTTAGTGCAATCGTTTCCCTTTAACACATCAATTTAGTGCAATTGTTTTTTTTAAATAATTGTTTCCCTTTAAAACGCCAGCTTAGTGCAATTGTGTTTTTACTTAATTGTTTCCCTTTAAAACATCAATTGTTTTTTCAAGCTAGGACATAGGAATCAGCTTCATTTACTTCTATCAAGGGTAGCTGGGATCGTTTCCCTTATAACATTGTTATTTGTCATGCTTTTATCATTGTGTTTAATTCCTCTCTTTTTGGTTTTATTTTATGTGTTTATTTTGGTATGTCTTTTATGTTTCTTTTGTATGTACTTAATCAGGCAAAGCCGGGTACTTCACTTAATTGGCATGATCATTTTCTGAGATAAACATATACTTTTTTCTATTTCATTGCTCATAGCCCACCACTCTTATTTCTTAAACTATACTTTTGTTTAAGTTTCAGGACGTTTTGTGTGTCTGTAGTGGTGGATATCAAGTTGCTAGTTCTGATCTGGCGGCAAGGTCAATCCAGGTAATTTGGCTTGATCATATTCTGAAAGAACCATATTCTTCTTGTCAATCAATTTTATCTTACTTTTTTGCTTCTGTTTCTTAAAGTTATGGGGACAAAGCGATCGACGCATAATGTTCTAGAGAGTACTAAAGAAAAAATCTCAGTTCCACCTGGATTTGTGTCACTAACGTCCTTGACGTTCAGGAGGATTAATAGTCCTGAGGTTGATAATGCAACGGATAGTGGTCAGGAGTTTATACCAGATTCAATATGTGCCCCTTCTAGCAATTCGGATATTAAAAAGATTAAGACATCTTTGTTCCCCAGACCCTTGACACGTCATCAGCAATCCGATTGTTTTCCACAAGAACTTGACACTGAGCAGACTCAGATTGGGATGGTTTGCTTCCTTCTTCAACTCTGTCTTCATCAATTTTGTTTGCTAAAACGTTGTTTTGAATTCTTGCTATATTAAACGCTTTCTGAATATGTATGGAGATTTATTTAAAGCATTATTGTTATTGCATCAAACAAAAGTAAGTATTTGGATTTGTACATTATTTACCAAACCTAGAAATACACTGTGGGTGATATTAGTTTAGAGAATAACCTGTGTTAAAGGGGTGCACATTAGGGACATGGGCCTAACATTTGGATCTGTGGTATTATTCCTAATATTTCATGTGTGCGTGGTGGTGGTGGTGTTCATTTTCTATTATTTAAAGTGTTTGTAACTGTTATTCCATTACTGTAACACAAGTTTTTGTATAAATTTATGTTGTTTCACAGAATTAGGATAACATAATTCATTTAATACACCCGTGACTAGTAATATAGATCTCTCTTCGGTTCTATTCTATATTTATTCACAGGAAGTTGTAGACTTGCTGCAACAGTAACCTCGTAGGCTTAAAGCTAGATTAATATACCACTGGATAGGCTATGAATCTGCATTAAAAATGAGTTGCTTTTGGCTTAACGCATAGGAAGATGACACACTTGACAATTAAAAAAGTGTTTTGTGCATTGCAAATTTTTTTTTTATCTTGTTAGTATGAAACAATATATTGCTGTCCATTCAATTGGTCAGAAAACTGATGTTGAAGTTTCTTTCTAGGAAGTTACAGTGAATGCTCCCCTTCCTAAAGGAGTGATCCGGGGTTGCCCAAATTGTCAAGATTGTGTCAAGGTTGGTTTTTGCTTTCCAGAATTGAAGTCTGGTGTATACTCTATCGTAAAATTAATAATTACAACACACAACCTTTGTCCACTTCACTCTAGCACTTCCAAACTCTGATGTAACACCACCCCTGCCTGGGGGCATTATATGCTGGTTGTATTTCAGTTAGTTTGCCACTCTGCTTGATATCAGGGAATATTCCTACAAGGTATATACTGCTGGTCCCAAGACTATATGAGAAACTGTGATCGAAGCTGTGGCAAAATTGTTAGATCGGTGTATCATTTTAAAGCTTAGTTGGCATAGTAAGACATTCCGAAATATTGGGATGCAAATATAAAATGGCCCATAGCATAAGGATAAATCGATTTGCATTAGATTACCATAAGCTGCTGATTAAGATCTTCCTAAATGAACTTCTGGCAGGTAAATGCTAGATGCCATCCCGAAGACTCGCGTCTGCCTGACGTTGATGATGCGCCGATTTTTCGTCCCAGTGAAGAGGTATCTCCTACCCTAGTAACCTTACCTACAGCTTTTTGTATCATTGCATTTTGTCCAAAGGGAAACACTCTGGCTGGGAAAAATTTCGTTTATGCACGGGCTTCAATCTTATGGCAGGAGTTCAAAGATACTTTTAAATACATAACTAAGATACGCCCCCAAGCAGAGAATTTCGGAATCTGCCGCATTATTCCTCCTCCTTCCTGGAAACCTCCATGTCTTCTTGAAGATCGAATGACATGGGATCCTTCAAAATTTAACATGCATGTTCAACGAATTGACGGACTTAGAAACTTGTATTTGGAAAGAAAACTATCCAGCATGTCTGGGAAGATGGAAGCTGAAGGACGAGAAGAAGCGACGGAATGCATTGCCATGAGCCCGGAGCATGAATCAGGGCCTGATCTCTCCTTGCAAAGCTTTAAAAAGTATGCAGATGATTTCAAGAATCAGTTCTTTTGCAAAAACATAAGAGCTGTAGATCCAGAAATTGAGGTGTTGCCGAAACCATTAATTGCAAGAATCGAGGGGGAGTATTGGCGAATCATTGAGAATCCTACCGAAGAAATTGAGGTAAATAGCAGAATAGTCAAACATATGCTGATGTATTGCAGTAATATCATGATAATTTGCCTCACCAAGTAAATTTGAATTTTAGGTGCTTTTTGGTACTGATTTGGGGAGTGAAGCCTTGAGAAGTGGGTTCCCTGTAAGAGACAGTCAAGCAGAAACGTCTCCTTACTCTGAGTATGTTGAATCAGGGTGGAACTTGAATAATACCCCCAAGCTCCCTAGTTCACTTCTTCCTTATGGATGTGGTGACACTTCAAAAGTTTTAGTTCCACAGGTGTTTATTGGAATGTGCTTTGCGTCACAATGTTGGGTGAGAATTTTGAACATATTCTCTTGGAGACTTTTTGCTTGCTATGTTATAATTGGTGCTGTAGTTTCCGTTCTCTAGTTTGGTTTCTCATGAGTTGCTTTCTTGTTTTGCTTGATTGGAGAAACAGAGGCGCGAGGATCATCACTTGTATTCACTATCTTATATGCACCTAGGTGACTCTAATGTATGGTATGGTGTCCCGGGAAGATATTGCTTCAAGTTTATGAATGTTGTGAGGAAACTGTTCCCACAGCTGTCAATACATCCTGAACTGCTTCACAAGCTTGTAAGTAGCACCCTTTCATCCTCCAGTAATTTCTAACATGACTATAAAATAGAGTTTGAGTTATAAAGATAGAAGTTTCTTTTGAAGCTACCACTATTTTAACCATTATCTCTGGAATGTATTGGATTAATCTTTTTTGTATGCTGTGTAGATACTTTATTGTTTCTTGAAACTTCGTCATATTGCGGTGCATTAGGAAAGTGCACCTAACACATTGTGATCAATAGATGAAGTTTTTTGTAGGCGGTTTAACTTCATAGTTGTCTGATAGACCACATTCAGCATGTCAGCAAAATGATTCTAGCCTTTTACTTTTATCAATGTGCATTTGTTAGTTACACTAAATACTTGAAATTCCTACAATTGGCAGAAACCTGTGTTTTCTTTATTGGGACATAAACGTGCGTACGTCACTGAGCTACGCATGGTCATTGATGTTGGTTTGGGCCCAATCTAGGTTGAGGTCCCACAAGTTAAATGAGCAGACATACTGAAAAATAGTGAAGAAAGTCTAGTTTAGCTTGGAGTTTTTCAATAAATTTCAGAAGTCAATGTCTTCACATTACTTTTGTTGGCCAAAAGAAATGTGCCCCCGAGATCTGTACTATGAATGATACATGGTATCACAGCCAGGTTATGATCCTAGGACTTGTGTTCATACTTCTGTATATTTTATTCAGGTAACTCAAATCTCACCTTCTAAGCTGAAGTCCGAGGGAATACCCGTATATCGGTGTGTGCAGAATCCCATGGAGTTCATTCTCGTCTTTCCTGGTGCATACCATACGGAAATTAGCTGTGGTTTTAACTGTTCTGAAGCAGTGTCTCTTGCTCCCTTGGACTGGTTGCCTCATGGCCAGATTGCAGTGGAGCTGTACAGTGGATATTGTCTCAGGACTTCTATCTCTCATGATATGCTGTTGCTACAAGCAGCTACCAGAGCTGTGCGTGCACAATGGGAATACATGGTTTCGAAAAAAACTGTCAATGTTGATGAACTATGGAGACGTGCCTGCCGTAAGGACGGGATATTAACAAGAGCTCTTAAGGTATTTCTCTGTTTCTCTTACGGATGTTATTATTTAAGTATCTTGCTTTAATTTTGAATTTAATTAAAAGCTCTTGCACACATCTTGTGTATGACGTCATAATTCTTCTACGGGAGAATCTTTTCTTCCAAGAAAAATGGTGATTATGTTGCCTTCTTATATGAGAAAATGCCAGTACTTTGTGAGATATAATGTTGACAGCTCCTATAGTCCACCAGTATGCCACATATCATTTCCCGAATATTGTATCTAATTAAGCTCATCTGGTTTAAGGGGTTTAGGATGATGTGCATAAGTTTTATTGCCTGAACTGTGAGAGAAAATTGAACATGTGCATAGTTTCTTTCAACAAAAAATGTAAGCTTTAAACTTGGTGTTTGTTTTACTGGACATTAAAATTGAAGTTAAGCATTTGGATTTTCACTTCTTCAGGAACGAGTTGATCACGAAAGCACCGCACAGGAATACCTTTGCAACAATGTTCCTAGATTAGAAATGGTTAGTGAAGTCGATTCTGCTACTAAAATGGAATGTATCATATGCCTGAGTGATCTGTACCTTTCGGCTGTGGGCTGTTCATGTTCGCCAAACAAATACACTTGTCTCACTCATGCAAAACGTCTCTGTGATTGTGCCTGGCGAACAAAACGTTTCTTCTTCCGTCACACAATCGATGAGTTGAACGAACTTGTTGAGGCCCTGGAAGGAAATAAACTCACAGCAATTCGCAACTGGGCGAAGAAGCCCGAAACAGGTTCCATCACTCCTAATTACTCTTTAGATAATAGTAGCAGATGCAATACTGATCGTGTGCATGCAGCAAATGGGATTTCTGCCACAGAGAACAGTAACCCTGCTCTTCACAGGGAAAGTAACAAAAAATACAAATGTGCCCTGGAACTCTAGTCCCGTTGTTCATCACGGGACTAGTAATGAAAAGATGCAAGTGCCCCGAGACGCGAATGTCATCATTCTCCTTAGTGACGACGAGGATGAATAGCCTTAGAAGGTAAATTGTATATGTTTGTGCCTTGCTTTGGTACCATAGCCTCATATTTTGGACTTGACACATTGTTGAGTTGCTACTTTTTGAAACCAATATGTAATCCTGTGCTGGATTTCATCTACTATTGGAACTGGAGTCTACTTTAATATGCTTAGATCATTGTGATTGCAAATTATGATGTGATTTTACTTCCCAGAATACAAATCGATCAGAATTTTACAAGGATTAACTTTTCTCCGATGATCATCCTACATAGACCGTGTAGGTAATGCCCGGCTGTTGTGACTTGTGACCAGATAGGCAGGCCTGCACAGTTAGGCATATCAAACATATTTCCAAGAATACTGGTTACAAAGACTAACATTACCATTTGTTGTATAAGTGCATTTTTATAAGATACAGTTTTGAAATAGTTGATATTTGCGGTAAATAATTAACGTATTACAAAAACGCATCCAAACTTCCTAATCAACAAATAGATGAAGCAAAAAAAAAAAAAAAAGACCTGAAAGCAGAGGGAGATCGGGCATTGATCTCTCGCAGCTAGACACTGCAGCCTTAGCGCAAAGCGCATTCCCAACCAATGGTGTAACCCCATGCATGGTAGCAAAACTCCCGTAGGCAGATGCACGAAATCCTAAACTCACATTCAAGCCAAGCACATTCACTCATCTGTAGAGTACTAGAGTAGTTTGCAGTAGTACCTTGGATATACACGGAGAAAGTTTGTGAATGATACGCAGGCTTAGTTCAGGCTTGATAATGAGTCAATACGGGTTCGATCCGGACCTCTATGAATCGGATCCCGGATTCGTGTAGTGATGGATTGATCCGGATCC
>JAYMSL010004231.1:0-11362 GCA_036897195.1 Plantago coronopus | reverse complement strand
TATATACCGGTTTTCTGAGCTCTAACCGGTTTTCTCCCGAAAACCGCGGTCGAACCGCTAACCGCGCGAATTTTGAAATTAAAGGATGTGGTTCAAATTTGAGTAGTCTTTTTGTGGTCTTTTTAATTAGGTGGTCTAAACTAAGAATTTGTATACTTAAAATCAAAACCTGTCTCAGTTTTGTTTCCACCCCAAATATATGACCAAAGCACAAACTACATCATAGTGTAAAAAGTTTTATTTTAGCGGAAAAGCATAAACCAATAATAGTTTCCCATTTACTCTAATGACTCGAATCCCTAACCTAGTTTTTACTAACTGAGTTACGTTTTGTTGTCAAGTTCAATTTTATTCTTATTCGATTATCTAGAACAATTTAATTTAGTCAGTACACATGTCACTTTTAAACAGAAGTTACACAGTTCAAATCTCCTTGACGTAATTTTATCTATATTATTCATCTTTTTTATTATTCTTTTTCTTGGGTATGGCAATTATATTATTTTATTTATAGAAGAAAAAGTTTATAATATATTTCGTAATTAATTACTACATTTCATCATAAAAACGTTTATAACACCAGTGGGCGGCGCCAGGGAGGCGGAGGCATGTGAGGTCGTACACCCCCTAATATGTTAAAAATAAATTTTTTATAAGCTAAATTTACAAATTTCCAAAGTTGAGCCCCCCCCCCATATTGTTTTTCTCTTACCGGAAAATGGACTCGAGCGGAAAAAAAAAAATCTGCATATATAACTTCGCCCTCTTAAGTTTCAATCATGGATCCGCCTCTGCTAGTAATGTGTTTGGTTGTAGTCAATTCTCTAAATCTTATTTCTTATCTCATATTAAAAACAACCAAAATTCCTTCAACTCTCGAGTCAAGAGACTAGTCGTATGCAACTATTATCATGAACAAAATAAAAGTTAAAAAGAGTTGCAGGTAGGAGGTTTGGATTCAAATGTGTGCGCAGTAATTTTAGTAATTTCGAGTGTTTGATTGACTCATATAGTTAGTGCCGTTGCATCATCTGCAATATTGCTGCAGCCTGCAAGTTAGGGTAATTTTGAACGCGTCTATCAATAACTAGTTCTAGTTGGCCCTTGCTCTATGCAGACGAGGTGTTCGACAAAATGCCTGAACCAGCTTCCTAATCCCGGTAACATACTCTGTTAACGGCTCTGTTCAAGTGCGCCAAGAATTGCTGAATGCTGACCCTCATGAACAAACAGACTACTGTTGTACCTTACAATGCTCGAGAAGAATGCCAACAAGCTTCCACTCATAAACAACTACTTGCAGCTTCTTGATTGCAGTACTCAATCGAAGTCACTCAAACAAGGCAAACTTATTCACCAATCTCTTCTCAAGTTGAATGTTTTGAACAGTCACTATCTACTATCTGACAGGCTTACCCGCCTCTACATTTCATGCAACAAGCCCCAACAAGCACACCGCGTGTTCGACTCAATCCCGGTTTTGGTGAGGAAGAACAAGACTCTACTATGGAACCAAATGATTAAAGCCTATGCGTGGAATGGTCCGCAGCAGAAAGCGGTTGATTTGTATAATGAAATGGTCGAATCTGGGACCACCCCGACGAAATACACCTACCCCATTGTGCTCAAGGCTTGTTCTGTCTTGCAGGATGTAGAAATTGGATTGAAGATTCATGAGGATGCGAAAAGATATAATCTTGGAGATGATACTTTTATATGTACGGCATTGGTTGATCTTTACATAAAGTGTGGGTGTATGGCAGCGGCGAGGAATGTGTTTGAGAATATGCATGAAAGAGATATTGTGGCTTGGAATGCGATGATTTCAGGGTTTTCGTTGCATGGGATGCCTTGTAATGCAATTGGGCTTGTTTATGAGATGCAAGAGAAGGGAGTAAGGCCAAATTCGTCCACTGTTGTGACACTTCTACCTGCCCTTGCAGACGTAGGTATGCTGAAGGAAGGGAAGGCTACACATGGTTTCTGTCTAAGGAGGGGAATTAATGTTGATGTCATGGTTGGGACTGCGATTATTGATATGTATGGGAAGTGCGGGCTATTAACTTATGCTAGGAAAATATTCAGTGCATTGTGTTTAAAAAATGAGGTTACATGGGGTGCTATGATTGGAGCTTGCGTAACTTGTGATTCTATTGGAGAGGGTCTTAAATTGCTTGGTGAAATGAGGATAGAGGTTGGTGATAGTCCCTCCCCTGTTATGGTTGCAACTGCTGTTCGTGGTTGTGCTAAGCTAAATGATTTATGTGTCGGGAGACAGATACATTGCTGCATAATAAAATGGGGTCTGTGTTCGGAGTTAAAGGTGGGTAATACTCTTACTTCAATGTATGCCAAATGTGGATCGTTAGGTGAAGCAATGAGGTTTTTTGAAGAAATCCAGGTGAAAGATTCTGTTTCTTATACTGCTATAATATCTGGGTGCGTCCAAAATGGTTATGCTGAGGAAGCTTTGCAAATGTTCCGCAAAATGCAGCTTTCTGGTGTAGAACCAGAAATGGCAACCATGTTAGGGGTCTTGCCAGCGTGCTCTTACTTAGCCGCTCCACAACATGGGGCCTGTGGTCATGGCTATTCAGTGGTGCGTGGATTTGCATCTGATAACTCTATTCGCAATGCTCTGATTGACATGTATTGTAAGTGCGGTAAGATGGATGATGCTAGACTTGTATTTGATAAGATGTTTCTGAAGGATGTCGTTACGTGGAACACCATGATTGCGGGATATGGAATTCACGGTCTTGGGAATGAAGCAATTCTCTTATTCCAAGAAATGCAAAAGTGTGGTCAAAAGCCAGATGACATAACCTTTATCGCTATATTATCAGCTTGCAGCCATTCGGGGCTTGTTACAGAAGGAAGAAACCTGTTTCAGGCCATGAGTCGAGAATTTAACGTCACTCTCCGGATGGACCACTACTTCTGCATGGTGGATTTGTTAGGTCGTGCTGGTTTTATTACTGAGGCTTACGATCTCATCAGCACGATGCCATTTGAGCCCAACGCTTACATGTGGAACGCATTACTATCTGCTTGTAGAGTCCATAGAAACATAGAGCTCGGAGAAGAAATTTCAGATAAAATTCAGAGCTTGGGTCCAGCAAGCACTGGGAACTATGTTCTCTTATCTAATCTTTACACCACTGCTCAAAGATGGGATGATGCTGCAGTGCTGAGAATCAAGCAGAGGGATTTAGGGTTTAGAAAGAGACCGGGATGTAGTTGGATAGAACTAAACGGAGAAGTCCATGCGTTTGTTGGTGGGGATATTTCTCATCCAGAGTATGACAGAATAAACAAAAAACTGGAGGAACTTGGCATGGAAATGAATAAGTTGGGTTACTTCACAGAGTCTAGCTTCGTGTACCAGGATGTCGAAGAGGAAGAGAAGGAAGGGATTCTTCTCCATCACAGTGAGAAGATTGCTGTTGCATTTGGTATTATTAGCCTCAAAGCTAACAAGCCTATAGTGGTCACTAAGAACTTGAGAGTTTGTGTCGACTGCCATACGGCTTTAAAGTACATATCAGTTATCGTGAAGAGAGAAATAACTGTTCGTGATACGAGCAGGTTTCATCATTTTAAGGACGGAACATGTAGTTGTGGAGAGTTTTGGTAAACATGTAGTAGTATTATTCACAGCTTATATGTTCTTTCATCTGGCAAACTTCCCTATTCTTTTAACATTCTAAGCCTCTTATTGGCATCAGCTTCCCAATTTGTGAAACTGATGTGTATTCAAATGCTTCTTATGATTATGACTGTTTATTACTTAATCTATGCCATTCAACCCAGACAAGAACGAGCCAGAACTGAGTGTATTTTTTATTCGGTTTAAACAAAATTTAGGCTCAGTTTAAGTTTGGTTAATTCAAATTTGTACTTCACTGTAGCTGAATCAGAATTGAGTGTACATGCCTTGTATCAAACAACCATAAAGGTGTTGCAAGATCTGCAGGAACTCAAACTAGAAGCAAACATGACTTGTATACTTTAGAATCAAAACTGTCACACACGGTTCATCAATCAAACGTCAAATTCTGGTCAATTCAACCATGTCTGAGATATACTTTAAATTAACACAAGGGTTTGAAGTAACAACATATAAAGGTTAAAGGCGGTCTTATTTCTTGAGAGCATACATGGCCACCAGATCCGTCAAATTATTGGTGGAAATTACAGAAAAAATCGCCTCGCTCTCACTGGAGTCAAAGCCCGATAATGTGAAGAACTTTTAGGATCATTGGCCGGTTGTTCAAATGCCCTTCACTCATACAACTCATCAACATTGCACTCCCCTAAGAAAACCTTAATGCTTCGGGGAGAACCACAACTGCCTTCTGCAATTAGGGCTCTATCATTTGCCGCCATGTGGGCAATGATCTTATAAATCATTTCGATCTGCGTAAAATAAATGGTGTCACTATGAAATAAAAAACAATGAAAGACTTGCACTAAAATGGAACTGTTTGATCATACTTACCTCATCAGGAGCATGGCAGCGTTCTGCTATTTCTTCAAGATTTAGTGGTTCAACAGGCTGCTTGCAGCTGAAAATAATGCGAAGGCATATGTTATTTATGACATTCGCCAATGACCGTGATACAAGTGTGTAGCCAATTGATAGGAAATTATGCACACACTTCACCTCAAGCAAGGATCAAGTAATGTCAAAATAGTTTATGTATTGTATACCTTGCTTGATTCAGTACAGCAAGAACACGCTTTTGAAGTGCTAAAATTTCTCCTGCCGCTTTTTTGCCAGCTTCCACCCCTGTAGTTATGCACGAGGAATTGAAAATTGCAATACAATAAGACAAATCGCCAAAGGTAGGCAATTTGCAAGCATTTGCCTGAAAATACCAGCTGGACTTTTTACCTGGTTGGTGATAGGCATTAATATTGACTAGTGAGGCATAAAGCCCTACTGCTCGTTCATACAATGCTACTAGAGCCCCAACTGACCTAGGTGTCACCTCTTGCACAGTGACTGTAATAGATTCCCGGTCATTGGAATACAAAGCAGATCTTGTTCCCTGTATTTAATGCCAATTTTAGAAATAAAAGATTTGTTTAACAAATGCAATGGAAGACATAAACATGCAACGAAAACCATAATACAGTAATCAGTTAATGATTGGCAGTTGGGCAGAAATTACTAAAAAGAAGACTTCCAAACTGTGATGGAAGGAAGCGTAGAGACAAAATACACACCTGCAAAAATCCAAAGAGATAGTCACCACAGGTAACACCTGGCTCAAGCTCCCAGTCATGACCAGGTGGCCTATCTCGGAGGACTTCAATAAATGTTACGAAAAAGTTGTGGACTCCATCTCTAAGCTGTTGAATGTAACTGGAGATGAAAGGAGAGGGAGAAGGGGGTGAGCATGAGGAATTCCGATATGTTCAGTCGACATAATGAATCAAATAATAAAAATTTGGATGACACATACGCATGCTGATCAGTGCTCCCTTTGTTTCCGTAAACAGTTAGCCCCTGATTTACCTGCATTGACACGAAGAAGGGAAAGAATTAGAGATTACAAATAAAATATCTTAATCTGTCGCAATGGAGGTTCAATCCAGGAATAGCATCACAAAATATACATATTGCATTTTGAAAGAAGTCGTGTAAAAATGTACATAAGGCAAAGGTAAGCAAACTCTTCCATCTTGGATGAGTTATGGTACTCGACAAAATTTTCGTAACATTTTTAAGGAAAGGGGTCAGAGATTTAATGGTCACATCCGGCGAACTAATGGTGCAACAAATAGCTATAAAGAATCAAATGAACTTCACAGGATGCAGGTTCTCAACGCATTCACTTAGTTTGGAAGATTTTATTGATTCTGATCAACAATTTGATAAAATGGGTCAACTGGTAGACACTAACCAAAACAGAACAAGATCTCTCTACGAAAATCTACTGCTTAATTACTCAATTTTACAAGCAAGGTTTATTTACTAGCAATAAATATTTTAACCAAGGTTCTTTTGGAGAGCCAAATTTAATGGTGTGCGTTGGGACTTTGCAAACTAGGAGGATTTCAATTTCCTGAAATCCTATAGTTAATGCAACCAGTAGGAGGATGTATACGACCAAGGCCCCTCATAAGATAACAGGACAGGATGGAAGTATGCAGGTTGCTTTTGCTTCTCAGTTTCAAGAATATCGCAATTTCATGCGCACATTGATCATACAAACTAATTTAAGAGTAAACTATTCAGCATACCCTGTTCCCATCCAGGTCAAACTCTTTCCCAATTGATTCCATGACTAGTTGTTGCAAGTATCGACTAAACAATAGTAGGCTGTCCTTGTAAGGGAGTACAACCATATCCTGCAGGCGCATGGAAAGAAAGATGTTAAAACTTATATGACTGAAGAGGAAAATTTCGGGCAACTAGAAGTCAGACGAATGTAATGGGCAAAATCAAAATTGTGTAATTTGATTTATAGCTATCCACAATTTGAACAATTCAAACCTTAGATCCCACTCCATCAGTAGCCCAGTACCAACATAGAGCAAGCAACGCCGCAGGATTTTCTTTGACCTGAACATATATGATTTAGTCATAAGGTGGTTCTACAATTCACAAAAGAAACGTGCCATACAGGTACGAAACACAACATGCATGTCTGCATACTGCTGCACCATTCTGCCAAGTATCAGAAGGTCGTACAAGATAAACTAAATGTGTGTCAAGTAAGAAGAGATAAGTGCTTAAACTGCTAGGATTGACTTTTATTTTGCATGTATCTCAACAAAATGAAAAGGCCACCAGTAAATGAGTACTTACAACTGGATTCCTGTTTGCTTGATCCATTAATGCTGCACCAGCAAGCATTTCTTTAATATCAATCCCCTGCAAGTTAGGACAATTCAATTTTAGATGTCATCACTTGTGAGACATTTTCATTAGCATATCATATGGATGATAAGATAAATGAGTTAAGAATTAAAAACCTGAAGTGCAGCTGCAAGTAAACCAACAGCGGACATTTCAGATGTTCTTCCACCAACCCAGTCGAACATCGGAAACCTAGTTATCCAGCCCTCAATCCGTGCAGTATTATCAAGTAATGAGTTCTCTTGAGTGATAGCAACACCCTGCAGGTAACAAACAATAATGAATGCCTGAACATTACTAACATAACAATAACCAAACAAATAAAGTCAATCATTGGACAAAAGAGTCACAGACACACAAGCGCAAAAAAGTGCAAGAGTTGCAATTGTGTTGCATCTCGCAGTCATGATGACATTCATACTTGAATGGTACATATCAATGCAGAAAAGAACCTGAGATCAACACCTGTTTTGAGAAGTCCAACCCAGCTTCTCGGAAGGCCTTCTGAACTTCTAATAAACCATTCCTTGTCTCTGGAGTTCCTCCACTCTGGAAGGTCGAAAGAAGGCATCAGTGTTGCATCACAAAGCTAGAGCTAACTATAAAAACATTAAAAAGAAAAAGAAAAAGAAAAAGAACTTTTTTAACGTAGATGGTTCTCATTCGTACCTTTGAGACGACTATAACAAGTGTTGAAGCCAGCTCAGAGCCAAGCTGCGCAATTTGATGATCAATCCCAGCAGGGTCTGTATTGTCAATGAATCTGATCTGCATGTCATGGAAATATGTGATTACAGTCTGGCATATCGCACTGCGAAAATTTATTTGCAACTAAAAAGATGTGATTTGTAAAATTTGTCGTATAATTTTAGTCATGTAAATTTACATCGCCAGAGAATGGAATTTTTTTAATAACACACAAAATGAAGCACATCCTAGCTCAACCATACCTGCCCTCAACCCTTTGGAGTAAGAGAATAGGGTGTGGGATACTGGGATTTACCATGACATATTGGCGCACTAAAACATGCTACGCTTGCTTCTACAAAAGACAATTTATCAAGAGCATATACCATGTAGTATTATGTTTTTAACTTGAATTGTAATATCAGCACCAGTATAGTTGAGATATCCACTTAAATGGTTAAACCTAAACATAAAGACTTAGCAGTCAAGAGACAGTGTATGATTTTGAAGTGGAACTGTTCATGTCTCACAAAAGATGGTTAAAGGGAAGTGCTTTAAGGATTATAGACACAACTGCAGTATAATGTGAATTAAATTTGTGTTAATTAAATAACAAATGGTAAAGTTTTGTTACGAAACCACGGTATCCACCAAGCTGTGATGATCAAACAAATGAAAGAAAATGATCGATTTCAATTAGCCAAAAAAATGAATGGAGACTAGTAAAACAGCAGTATCATTCATTTCAGTTAAAACTAAAATTCATGAAATTCTAGAACTCTAAGGTTTAGGTTCCTTCATCAATCCACAACTGACCTGAAGTTATATTCAATTTACGGCAAATATATTACCTCTCCCTCCAATCAATAGATTTCCACTTTCCTTTTATGTAGTCCAATACAAAGCTTCCTACCTCCTATTTTAGGCATGATGTGGACCATCTTTGTCCACTTACTAACAACGCACACAACAAAAATATTACAACCATCCCACTTGCAATATAATACTCCAAAAGTAATAAATCCTTATTTTGTTGAGCAAAATCAATATGGGAAGCTTGTCCTGTGACGGAGGGAGTACTAGCACAAACTGATATTAATTCAAGTTCATAAGCAGGAGATTGTTGACACGTAGAAAGAAAATGTGATTTAAAAAAAAAGAATACACAGTATCTAATTTTATTTCATCATACATAGAGAAGTAAGGTCTCAGCATAGTACCAAGGATTTACAAAGAAAATTCCCCCTTTCCTTCGCTCTTTACTCCCTCTGTAGTCTGTCGATTAACAAACTTCCCATATTCATTTTAGGCAACAAAATAAGAATTCTTTGTTACTTTTTGAGTTTATATTACAAGTGTGGGTGGTTGAAATGTTTTTTGGTGCGTTGTTAGTAAGTGGACAAAGGTGGACCACAATATGTGTAAAAAAGGAAATGATTATCTTAGTATTGGACTACATAAAAGGAAATTGTAAGCTATTTACTGGAACGGATGGAGTAGTTCCTAATTCACCATGGTCAGCAAACATTCATCATATTAACAAATTTAAAGCCGGGATTTAATAGAGATTCTGTCATAGGATAGCTACATAACCCACATTATGCAGGATACCTAACACAACCAGAATAAACAGATCCTACAATTATAAATAAAACGTAACGTCGTAACGACTAGAGGAAATATTAGGTTTATCAACATTATGCAAAAACATATGTCCAAAAATACCTTCAGGGGAGGATTGTCAGGAGCTAATGCCTCGGCAACAAATTGTGGTCCTAAAGCGGAACCACCAATTCCGATTGAGAGAATTTGAGTAAAGCGCTCACCCTGAGGAGGACTAATCTGCAATACAAATTTTACGACCACAGTCAAAACGAGCTGATGAAAAGGAGGAACATCAGCAAAAGCTAGAGTGCAGAGAGATATTATCATGAGAGACATAGTGGAATACAAAGTCACTGACGGTAAACATCCAAATCGAACATAACTTGGTATTTACGTTTGACTCTACATCATCCATCTTACAGAAACTGATCAAAGTTCCCAATGCCAAATTCTAAAACTACGATTACGACTAGCTACTTCTCCTGATAATTATTCCACACAGACAACCAATTCCATCTCCTACTCTAGCTACTCTTGTAATTAACTACTAGTGTTCCGTAGCTTCAGAATTAAACAATAAACACAAAAATATAAACAATTTTGGAATCATATGCAGTCACCAAATCACATTCCGAAAAATTGTCATAATCTACACACACAATGACACCAACCAACAAAAAAAAAAAAAAAAAAAAGGGAAAGCAAACTGACCTTACCACTGATGACTTGCTCGGCGAAATCGCATATCCTAACCAAAGTACTCTCAATATCCTTCGTCAACACCGCCTTGGGTGCAAGCTTGGGATCCCTCAACCAATAATGCCCAACCATCCTCCTCTCATCGGGATTGGCAATCGCGCCCTTCTCCAGTTCCTCCATATCCTTAAACGCCTTCTGCATCCTCGGCTCCATCTCACTCATAAATTCATCCGTAAACCCGACCCTACTAACATCCAAGTACAATCCAAGCTCCTTGTGCTGATACAGCCACTCGACGTACCTCTTCCACAGGGCTCTAGGATCCTTCTCGAGCCCATGGGAGGACGATTTGAGAGTCAACGCGACGTCATTGGAGGAAGCGGCGGAGACAGCGATGGGACGAACCTCACGAGCGACGCGCGAGGTACGGAGCTGAGAAGTCGGTGTGGAGGTTGAGTAAAAGGAGGAAGGTAATCGAGTGTTGTTGTGGTTGTTGCGAGATAGTTTTTGGGCGGAGAGAGATGAAATTGAAGAAGCCATTGGGAAATTGGAAACGAACTGAATTGAAGTATATAATTGGATTGATCAGTCAGAATGTGGGTTGGGCGGCCATGGGGCCGGAGATGGAGGAGAAGGTTGGTGAGTGTGTATGAGTGTATGTGATTGATGTTGTTGTTTGTTTTGTAGGGGAGAGGTGATGATGATGGTGAGGAGGAGAAGAGACTGATGAGGTTGAAGAATATGCTGTTAAATATATATAGCTCTGGTGTTTTTTAGTTAATTACAGTATGTATCGAGTGAGGCTGCGTCGATATTTTCTATGTCTTGTTTGGAATTGGGAGGACTCGTGGTTTGTTTGGTAGTTGATTATATCTCTGTTTTATAACCGAACGAACTACTGTCCGAAGCTTGGTTGGTTACTCACACTTTTCCTGTTCCATTCATGTCAGGACTCAGGGAGGAGGAGGGTCACTTCACCTAATGTACTTTGCTTACAACTCCTAAACTAAACTCACAAGACATCCACTTAATAATCATCTCAATCTATGACAACCTACTTCAAACCATAAATTCAAGTATATTATCTTCAATATCCACGTACAAATAATCTGAGTTATAGATAGTTCATGTACATATGTTGGAATTGAGTTTGAAATTTATAAAACTCAATCTAAGTTGAGAAATAAACACAAAATCATAGAAATTAAATTTAAATTGAGTTTTTAGGACTGAGTCCAGTTCTAATTAAACATTATTCTCGAATGGCATGATATAGTATATCTAAAGTTCAGTCACACATCAAACACTATATAATCTTGTTTTATAGTCTTTTACTATAATAGTTTTTCACGGTTACATACGAAAAATTTGATTATTAAGCTAGTGGTTAGTGGATCAAATAATCACATTTAATTATTGAATTTCGTAATAGATCAAATTATTCCATTATCAAATCATTGTTGTGAGTTTTCATGTTTTTAGTAGACATGTCTCTTTTTT
>JAYMSL010004230.1:0-11362 GCA_036897195.1 Plantago coronopus | reverse complement strand
AATAATACGGGTATCTTAAAGCCTAATGGAATTTAAATATTTTCCATATCAAGGGAGCAGACTGTAATTTTCAACTTTCACCTGCCGTTTATTTATTCAATTCAATATAAATCTCTACAATTATCTCTTCAAGTTTAATCAGCAAAGCGGTAATTTAATTTCAGTTCACACACTAAACAAGTTCTCCCCTTCCATCACAGAAATAGGGTTCCACCTCCAATTCGAGCTCAAAACCCATCTTCACCATGAAACTAGCGCCATTGGACAGCGTCGAGAATGCTCACGACGACTCTATCTGGGCAGCTGCCTGGGTGCCACCGGCGGACGGGTCATCGCCGCCCTTGCTGATGACAGGGTCGCTGGATGAGACTGTCCGCTTGTGGATTCCCGAGGGTCCTGAGAAGCTGCTCACCAACACCGGCCACTACCTCGGTGTTATTTCGGTGGCTGCTCATCCTTCTGGCAGGATCGCCGCTTCAGCATCCATTGATAGCTTTATCCGAGTTTTCGATGTTGCGACTAATAACACCATTGCTACTCTCGAAGCTCCTCCGTCTGAGATTTGGCAATTGAAATTCAATCCTCAGGTATGATGATATGTGTTTCTGTGTTTCTTCTATAGGTGTAATTGGACTATTGGAGTGTGATGTGTAATTGGGCTATTGGAGTGTGATGTGTAATTGGTTGAATTGGAACATCTGTGGCATATAGTTAGTACGGGCTCGATTTTGGTTATCAGCCTCTGGAGAATGAGGTTTGTGATTTAGCTAGGGGATCTAAGTTGAATAGCATTGTCAAGTAGGTAGGTTTGATATGATATTTGAGAATGTGGATGGGAAGTTATCTCTTACAGTGGAAGTGTTACTGATATCGATCTGACTGTTTTCTGGTGGAAACGTTTTTCATTTGCATCAGCTGGAGGATACTACAATGTGATCGACACGAAACTGATCCCTTTTTAATTGAAGAACTCAATAATATGATAACAAGACAAGTTGTACTTACAAACTCAAGCTAGAGGAGAATGTAAGATACAAACCGAATTGGGGATGCATTAATTGGAAAATGCAGAAGAATCTGATTGTTATGGTGAACTTATTAAATTTTTCTTTGACGTGTCAAAAGCGCATGTAGTTTTCTATAGTAGTTTCCATGGTATGCTCTTTTGGGATTGGTCCACAGTCCATCAGATCAGACACTCATGCTGGAGAAATTCTGTTTTTAATGCGACAACTTGATGGTTACGTTAACCTAGAATCTGATAGCTACACTTGATGGTTGTATGCTTATTATCTGACCTGAGTATGTTATCTTACTAAGTACTCATTTGTTTAAATCATGAAATTGATTCTAAGCTGTGGAGTCTCATTACACGAATAACTGTTTTGATTGACATGTTTTAAATTAGTTTCCTGTGCATCCCAACACGAGCCAAAGTTGTCTTTTGGGAATGTAGATTCTACTTTCCCTGAGTTTATATCTCATCCAGATATATTGCATTTAATAGCATGTGCTAAGTAATAATGATTCATAACCTTTTTTTTCTTCAGGGTACGACACTGGCAGCAGCTGGAGGTGGAAGTGGTTCGGTGAAGCTTTGGGATACAGCAGAATGGCAATTAATTGCAACACTGTCAGTTCCTCGCCCTGAAGGTTTGAAACCCACTGAAAAGATCAGCAACAAAAAGTTTGCCCTTTCTGTGGCATGGAGCCCTGATGGTAGGCAAATTGCTTGTGGCTCGATGGATGGCACTATCTCTATCTACGACGTTGCTCGTGCTAAATTCTTGCATCACCTGGAGGGCCATAACATGCCTGTTAGAAGTCTTGTGTACTCATCAGCCCCTCTTGATTCAAGGGTACTCTTCTCTGCCTCGGATGATGGTCATGTGCATGTATATGATGCCGAAGGAAAAACCTTGATCTCATCCTTGTCAGGCCACTCTAGCTGGGTTCTCAGCGTGGATGTAAGCCCAGATGGATCTGCAATTGCTACAGGCTCGAGCGACAAGACTGTCAGGCTCTGGGATCTTAAGATGAGAGCAGCTACCCAGATCTTGACTAGTCATACAGACCAGGTTTGGGCTGTGGCATTTGGGCCCCCACTACGTACGGATGTAAGGTCGTGCCTACTTGCCAGTGTGTCGGATGACAAGACTTTGTCATTCTACAAATATTCATGAAGTAGAGGTGTAGTAGCTCAATGAGATGCTGTGTGGATTAGCATTTGTAACTTGTTTATGTTGACAACACCTTGTCTGAATTCATATGGAGACGGTTTCAATGTTAACTGTTACATTACATGATCCCATTTAGCCCTGAATTGATTGTTGTACATTTGGATTGTGTATCAGATTGACCATATTGTTGTAGGAAACTTTGTTTTCTTGTGATTTGGTGACAATGACATCTCCTTTTGGGTCTTCTCAAAATATAACATATTAACATGTAACCAAGGTCCAAGAATATACAACATCTAGCAAAAAGTTTGAAGAGATTGACCAACATGGAATGGAACAAACTTGATGTCTACTTCAGAAATAACAAAGAAACAAGAGATTTTATTTACAAATTCTTGGTTCTCTTACCCAGGTTACAGGTAGAGTTCGATTCTAAAACCTGCTGATGCAAATAACTACAGAAATGAATTGAATGTTCTAAGGTCATACAACATACATCAAAAGACCAGTCACCCTTACAATGGCAAATCCTTGTTTATCTACAGCTATTCAGAATGCAGAACCTCAGCCAAAATGCTTGTCTTAGGCATGTTATATAGTTCGGCTTGGTCTAGCTTAAGCTGATTCGGCTGCATTGCTGTTTTCGTCTTCTCCTTCAGAATAACTTGTCTTGGCATCACTTCCAGCATGAAGTTGCCGCCGTTCCATACACTTGCAGACACCTTAAGTACTTGAAATATCAAGTGTAGTTTGTAAGACATGAATATGGGAACTGTTAGTGCCATTGTTGTCACACTGAACACAGCCTGGATCAGGATATACATGAATAAGCGATTCTGATCCCCCAGCAATCCGCTTAGACGCCACCACATGTTGTTGGCTTTCTGTGCTTTTTTCGAAAGTTCCCTGTCAGACAGGAAGATGAAAGACGAACCATCAGGTATGATGACACTTTGAGTGCTTCAGAATAAAGCAGTAATAATTCCCTAGTCTGCAAGCTGTGGCCTGATATAGGTGTGAAATATCCTTTTCATAAAGGTGTCGAAATATAACCCAAATGGGGTAAGTAAAATTTCTATCCCAAGTGTTTCAAAAAACTGCCCAAAAAATAGAGAACCTGTGAAAAAAAATTATTTGTTCAGGAATTCTATTTTGGAAACCAGAAGTTAGTAGCTTGGCTTCTGCTTTGCATTTTGCAGCATCTTTCAAGTTTCAACTTAATTCTAGAGACAGAGAAGCTCAAAGATATCTTAGCAAAAACTAAATCCTAACCTGTAGGACGTCATAACATCCGGATCTTTAAGTATTGTTTGTCTGCGTAGGACATCAACAATTAGAAAATAGAGGAGTTGCCAGAAGCTGTAAGCCAGCAAAGGAACGATAAATAGCCATGTCCAAAGATACTGTCTGTCTTCAACAATAGGCCATGAGGAAGTTCCAAGAGTATGCATGGATTCGAAAAGCACTGGATCCCACCACCGGATTGTGAAAAAGACCAGTCCTGGAAACCATAATTTTTCAGATCAGCCAAGAGAAAAGCTTTGTGGTTTCTCATATTTGGCAAACATTCAGAAATGCTAAACACATAAAAGACAAATGGAGAGACAATGCAATGTCACAGGTTGCATCAGCCTTAAGAAAATGATGAAGCATTGTACACGTTCACATCATAGAAACTACAAAGCTTTAGAACTAGAAGATTTGCTTCGGGAAAAAGAGCTAGCAAAACCTACTTGCAAGAATTAGAAATGGCAGATACCTTACCAGGCAAAAGGTGGATAAAAACGCTCACGATTTTGTCCATGGAATTGAAAACTAAGCTACAGCGCCAAACAATTAGTGCCCACGCCAATGGCCCCTGCATTCATGCATAAAAGACTGAACAACCACATAAAAGAAGAAGAGGAAACGATTGAATGAACTCATACGATAAATATACTCGTAACAATATACGGTGTACCAATTCTTACCTCGGCAAATGAAAAGCAGACCATGAAAAGTTTCTCATTTCTTGGGTAAAACAGAAGCATGATCAAGAAGATTGTATTGGCATAGTAACAAAAATCCTGCACGATAAGACCTCCATTAGTCCTTCTCCTCATTATTCTCTGTTCCGTTTCACCTTTAAGACAACAATTGAAGAACTTGTACTAAAAGATCATTTGCATTCTGATGCACAAGTAGAATCTAGAACTACTACATCCACATAATTCTTTGAAAGTTTATGTCACCACTAATAATGATAAGTGAATGCCCTGTATTTTCGATATATGCTGACAAACTCACTGAATTGTTCGATCATAAAAGACTATTCTAATTCTGCAATTGATAGAACATTCAACTCTGCCTAGATATCAAACTTTATAGATAACTAAGAACTTACCAGAAGATAATAATGCCATTTCTTGTATCTGTAGTATATCCATCGAAGAGGAACAAAAATGACATAGAACAAGCAGTATATGTATGGCACGTCTTGCGGCCCTGATAAATAACAATCGAAGTATCAAAATCATGCAGTACTCAGAAACTTGGACTAACATACACAGGAAACAGTTCGAACAGCAAGAATCGTTCTCTACTCACTTGCACCCAGAAGAAAGCAGAACCCCCCAAAGCTTAGAACACCTAACAAATGTGTCACCTACACGCCAAAAGAAGCACACCACACCACTTCAGAAAACTCCAAAACAAACGTAACCGTTCTTGAATTAAAGAAAACGGAGAAGTTCTTGATCACAACTCAGAAACATGCAATTAAATACCAGCAACCAACCTTGTTGATGAATCTTTCATGCTCTTCAGCCTGTTTAGCAATCTTAACTGCTTGCTTGGACAACATTTCCTTCGTCTGAGCCACTGTCTACACAAATCAAGAAACATGCTACAGAATCAAGAAACCAAAGTATCGAAAAGACTCGAAAAATACACGTATATTGACATACCTTGGACCGATCTTTAAGCCTGTGCCTGACTTTACCAAACAAATCTCCAACGGAACCATTGACCTCTGCCTCCAGTTCACTATATGCCATTCTTTATCTCTGAATCTTTCAAGAAACTTGCAGAGAAGAGATTAAAGAAGACGGCCAAGATATGGGTTTTTCTTCAATAACAAGATAATATACATGCACTTTTCAAGAATTCATAATCTAATGAACACGCAAGTTGAAAGTAATTGGTTATGGTGCTGAAAAAGTGGTGCTTCTTTGTCATGTATATGCTGCTAAATGATTTTTCTCCTTACTTGTTGTTGGAATATTCTATAACTCATGCCTTATTCTTATCAGGCTGTTTGATTCCACTTCCCCAAATTGTGAAAATGTACTAGGCCTTATAAATTATGTACTGGAATATTCTTATCGATTGTAAATATTTGATGTGGTTTAGAATTGACCGAACTTAAAATCGTTCAGTCTAGCAGATTATTTAAGGTGTGCCTAACCGAACCTTCAACACTAATTTCCGTCTATATGATATATTTAGAAGTAAACTTATATCCAGGATGGCATCCACGAGCAAGATTCCGCGTATCCCTTTCAGTATGCAAGATTAGCGATTAATTATTGGTGGGGTTTTTTTTCAGGAAATTAGCAAGTGACTTTTGATTTACACAAAATTTCATGTTCAAAGATTGTTTAAACATCATCATCAATTCATGAGCTAATTATGTTTAAAGAAACATTATAAGTTAAATCAAGAATTAGCTGGATCTCGTAGTTGTTCATTTGTCTAATTATGTAAGTTATTGTTTTATAATATATCAAGTCACTGACATGTGAAAGAGATGGGCAAACATTAATTAACAAGAAATCAATATACATGTTCAAGTCCAACCATCCACATACAACGGCCGTACCCTAGTTTATATTACAAATTATCAAATAAATTAATAAAATTTAAGCATATGTTCGACATGATTTGAATTCTTGAACTCCTACTCGCAACTCTATTCTCTATCAGTAATTCAGTAATTTACTTGTTGACATTAACACTTAGCATCTAAAGTTTCAGATTACAGTAACCAAAGTACCAAACTAGTGGAATATCTCTTCTTGATTATCCTCAACATCATCAGAACATCTATCTTTCACACCAATATATCCAAACTTTCTCAGAACCCACAAGTTCATACGCACCGCGTTACCAATGAAAAAAACGATGATAAGTGTCGTCCATGTAAAAACCGATATCTCAATGAACATGCCCATTACATCATCAGGCGATATGAACCTTAGTGTCACTAAGTACGTTCCTGCTTGAGTGCTGATTGCAAACCACATGATCACCATCTGAACCCACATCCATCTTCTCTGGTTTAGGGGCAGACTACTCACAAGAAGAAGAATGATGCTCAAAGATGAAAGGAAAGCCATCGTGTTCAGAATCATGAATATCTTGTATGCTCTGGGACCAGTATACGCCATCACCGCTTTTCCAACTGAATGAGGATTCCTGACCGCATTCCCATTCTTGTCTACAGCCTGATCGTCCTGCCAAACGCCGCCTGGTGGGGTTAGCTCAGCCTGATAAGCTACAGTCGCGATTAATGATGACACTGCCATTAGTGCACTTTTCCGGCTACTGAGCCAGTCAGTGGACTAATGGTTCACAGGCCTTTTTGTTGTTTGTGTAGGTTGTTGACGAGACCAACTTTTGGTGATCAAATGCAGGTTTTCAACACCACGAGCTCCGGCCTCACGAAGAGCATGTTCAATTTCCATATCTCTGAGATCTCGAGGGCTCTGTGTCAACAGATCGAGAGATGTTAACCTGAACTTGTTCAAAGCGTTCACTTCTAGTCCATTCAGTGTAAGCAGATACTTGATGATCTGCTCAATTGGAAAATTATGAATTATACAATCACAGGATCAGAACAAACAAGTTTGGCACACTGCAATTCACATTTTTGAAAAATACACGAATTTGAGAGATTAAATTACCTCAATGTTTTTGTTGCAAACTGCAGTGTGCAGAACAGAGTTCCCTTCAGAATCCTTCCAATTCACAAACTCACCATCTTTCACCATCTCCTCAGCCAACACTCTCAAGGCCTCCACACGGTTCCACTTTGCACAAAGGTGCAAACCAGTCTCCCCTCGATCAGTCAGCACCCGTGTCATCTCTGGCCAGGACTGGACCAGCTCGGCCAGAACTGCCCCCCTCCCCTTAATTGCTGCCACGTGCAAGGCTGTCCTCCCATCTGAATTCGTTACCAAGACCATGTCCTTATCCACTGATAAAAGCTCCCTGACGACTTCCACGTGGCCTTTCGCTGCTGCCAAGTGCAGCGGCGAATTACCATTATAGTCCAACTCCTTAACCAACTCTGGCTTCATGTTCAGCAGCTGTTTGACAAATTTGAGGTGGCCGAGAATGGAGGCTACATGGAGAGGCGTCTCAGAGATGCAGGAGACCATGATCCTGTCCAGTGCCAACGGGTCTTCTTGCAGGATTTCAGCAAGTGATTCAACATTCCCTTGTAAAGCCGCTACTGATTATCGTCTCTCCATCTTCTACCGGACTGCACCCAGACAATTGGTGGATAGGGGATAGTCAGGTGAAATCCAATCCGTAACTCATCATACTTTGTGAAATCAAATAGAAAAATGTAAGTCACATTGTCTCAATTCACTACTTTGAAGTATGAAAAATATCAACTGGGAAACAATTGATGGCATGGCACCTAATAAAAGGACATACTATATTTTTGAATAAATGTCTAGCTTCTTGGTTCTTCGAAGCTTCAAACAAGTAATAATCCCCTACCAAGTATCAACATGGATGGAATAGTATATGAGCATTTTAATTTTTGTGAAAAGAAAAGAAAACAAAATTCTACAGAAGAGTTCTGAGATCTCTATGTGTTACATTGTACAATCTGTGTTGAAATCGACATGTCAGGCGGGTCCTAAAGTGGATAAGAAGCCTGCTGCAGATGCCAGCGGTCACATAAATTCGAAAGTGAAAGGACAGCACAGAAATGAAGTCTTCTTCAGGATCAAGATAACCACTCAGCTGAAGAAGTTGATGAATGCTTATTGTGATCGAAATTCTGTGAATATTGGGTTAGAACCATGGTTTTCTAGCTCTCAGGTCTCAACCTGTGTCTGTAGTAGCTAGTAAATATAGCGAAGCAACATGATGGGATCCGGGTAAACTTTGGCATGTTCTAATACTTTTTGAGTTTTGACCATATCTCAGCCTCTACAGTTGGCACCAGACGCTTCTAGCTACTCCATTGAAGGCAGAATCAACCATTTCAGAACCTGTGTAATAGTTCTTGACTCAATCATCTATATGTATTCATTTCATAACTAGAACACGCGTCACACGCTACGCGTGTGAAGCGTTATATTTTAATGCATTTACACTTTTGCGACAATTCCCTTCACAAATATTTTTGTATAATAGTGTATCAGAATATTCGTTTGTCATGAACACTATAAACTACAACTGTGAAGTGGAAGGAAATAAGATCAAGAGAAATTAAAATACAAATGAAGTCTAGAAATGGGGGGCATCAAAAGCCATCTAGCAGTACCCATTTCTACTGCTGCTGATCAGCAGTTTACAGTAACCAAGTTATGAATCGTTAATGCATCTCGATATTCATTCCCATGGGACTGGATACCTTCTCCTTGCCGTAGCACTTTATTAGTGTTGTTCTTCATGTCCCTGACGGCCTGACACGTCAAGTGAGGAGATCCTTAAATACCTCACACCCTGATTGCAGTTGTCGTCATCATCATCATCATCATCGTCATAATTTACCTATATCCATCATCTTGATAAGTTCACTCAAAACATATAAGTTCAACGTAATCAACATATAAGTTCACTCAAAACAGCTATGCATAAGTTCTACCATCTAAACAACTACATTTACTCAAATTAGCATCAATAAGAGAAAATATTGCCATCAAGATATATGAGATTCCAGAGCAGTGTGCGTCATTTTGGGCTAAAAATCCATGTTCACCAGAACTTTTTTTAGCCCACTTGGTTCTACGCTGATTATGGAAAATCCTGGATTCATATGTAAGTGAGTGGCTCACAATTGAGTTTATAGATAAAGCGTAGTGTTTTTTGCATCCACAGACTGAGTGTCCTAAAAAATATACCTCGGACAATTTAATACATAAGATCTAATTTGAGATTTCCATCAAATCATCAAAATAAGATGATCAGCCCTCAGTTTCGGAATGATTCAGTACAGTTTTTAAATTGACAGCGATTCAAGTCGTCGAGAAAGCCATCGATCATTCCTGAAAACTGTAGTACATATTATGTGTGTGTATATATATAGGGGAATAAGTCTCAGTAAAAATCTAATTTTCAGACAGATACCTTGTCAACAGTCTACTCTTACTAACCAATCTCTAACAACAAGATAGAAATACGAGGCCCAAAAATTTGCAAAGTTAGCCTAACATACCTGAAAAAGAGCTTGATCTTTTAATCAATCATTGAGTAAATGATCTTTCAATCCATCCAAATGGTGTATCAGTTACCTGTTGCAAAGAAAATATACAAAACCAGTAAAGCAATAAGATGAGATACATGAAGATGGAAGAGGAAAGCACAAAATCAAATGTCATCACCAGCACAGAAAAGATTTATGTTTCACTGCAAGTCTGCAATGCATCATGTAATTAGAGATCAACAAAACACTATGAACTTTCTCAACCATACAATTACCATCACATTATAAGTATAAAATCTAAAATACAAGACAGCTAAATGGAAAAGTTTGTAACTACGATCAGAAAACATTATGTCCCAAAATGCAACTCGATGTAGCCAAAATTCAACTAAATATATTAACCCCAAATAATTTGAAATATTGTGAGTGAAAGAAAAGCTTAATACAGAACATGTTACGTACCATTTCACTCAATTTTCAGCATCATCAATCTTCCCAATTCTCTACTTCAAGCAAGTAACGCCTTTGCCCTTTCCGGTTTCTCATGCACTGCGCTCTGGACAATCCATTAATTTCCAAGAAGGTCAAGAATCAACATTTTCCCAGAATACTTAGAAGGGAAAGGAAATCATTCACCAGAACTCTGTCAGAGATGGTAATTTTATAAGAATTGACGCAAATTAAGCATTTTCATTCAAAATTAAGCAAAGTGAGAGACTATACCTTGTGAGATTGTTTATACAACTACACAGCTCACACACAAATCTGAGGTCGAGAGAAGGACGCGATTATTCACCATAGTTGATCTCTGAGAATCGATAAATCAGCAGAACAATCGAGAGAGAAGGAGGCAGCAAAAACCTATCACAAATTCATAGATAATTCGGAACCCTATTCCCAATTCTCATCTGCCGTCTTGTGCACATCACTCCCACCAGCCTAAATCCATAAAACATACCTTGCCTGCAGAAAGAATCGATGGGAGACGAGGTCGATAGAGGATATGCCGAAAAGTAAGAGGATAGCGAGAATGATATGAAGCCGATATTGTCTACGGTCTAGTTGGGGGAAGTATGGAAGGAAATAGCCCGAAAGGGAAGAATATAAAACATAAAAATCTGTCACGCGGAAACCAGCGCGTGAAGTTCACGCACAAATCTTGTGCGTTGAACTGTTCACTCGCGAGTTATGAAACAGATATCAATAGTGACTTAAAGCTCGGATGAACAGGAAAGCGACATGTGCCCTTTTATTTTAAGTTTTATAATTTTTTTTAGGGTCCAATACTAGTCAAATACGTATTTGACGTATTTCGGTTGCCACATCATCAATTTAGCCGGAAAATTGATCGTAGTATCAAAATTGGCCAGGGTGTTGAACTAGAGTACTCAAATTGAACACTACCACTCTAGAGTACCAAAATTGGCAGTGTCTCACTCTCGAGTACTAAAAATAAATTTTACCCGACTTATATATTTATATCTATATCTATACTAAGCAAAAATGTAAGAAGTAGTTTGGAGTCCCACCCTAAAATCACTCCAACTCCTTCTTCCCACTACCTTTTTTTCCCCTCAAACGTTTATTTCCCATGTCGTATTTTTCTCCATTACTCATCATTTTTTCTATTAAACTTTTCTTTAAAATACAAAACAAAATAAAATATAAGAAACTAAACACATTATTATATATAGCAATAAACAAAATACATTGTAAAAGTTATCACTTTTTTTTTCAAGATTTTATTAGTTGGATT
>JAYMSL010004229.1:0-11367 GCA_036897195.1 Plantago coronopus | reverse complement strand
CAAATAGCCGGGCCAATTACCTTCACCCCAATACCACCCCGCCGGATAAATGGTCTTGGCTGTGGCGGCCCGGACGGGGCCGGCCCAATTAATCCCTCGGGGCCAGGTCAACCCTACGTTTTAAACCCGGTGGTTCAACCGCCGGTTCAACCGGTTTAACCGGCGACCCGCTCTTTGGCGGGTTAAAACTGCCTCAAACCGGCAGTGACCCGTTTTCGGGTCAACCGGGGTTAAACCGGATTTAACCCGAGACCCGAAAGGGGTTAAACTGGGGTTAAACCGGTTTGACCCGACAAAAAAAAAAGAAAATTGTAAACTAAAAAACGTGAATTGAATCCCTAAAAAAAACAGAAAAACCAAAATTAGCCCTCTTTCCCTCAGATCTGTCTTCCACACGCCCGCACTGCCCGCGCGGTGGCTCCGCCTCCTACACAGTCCACACACCATACCACCATCGTCACGTCGGATGGAGGAGATGAATGAATTGAAAACGGATTTGGCGTCTGAGAGCTTCGGGGATGCGAAGACGATCAGAGATGGCGGTGAAGAAGCATTGTCGTTGGGTTTCTTGTTCCGGGATGGCTTTTCCCTTGGATATCTCCGGGGAATGGGGACGGATTTGTTCTGGGATGGTGGAGGTTGGAGATGGGTTCGATGCTTGAGAGAGGTTGGAGATGGCGTCTGAGAGCTTCCGGGAAGGCTTTTCCCCTGAGACCATATGGAATTTTCCACATTTTCAATGGTGGCTACTTGCAGAGTGGTGATTTGGAGACACGCTGATTTGTGAGTGAATTTGGGAATTAGGGCTTTGGAAAGGTTTAAGCCCATAGAAGAGAAGGAAATGGGCTGGATTTATTAAGGAAAGCCTAATTAAGATGATATCAAAGTAAAGTTGGGTTCAATCTTAAATTGCCCAAATTTGAAGTAGTTAATTATTGGTTTATTTGTCGATATTAGCATTTATATTAAATTATAGTGTGTTTATTTATATCGGTATAACCGACATAAAACGGCATATGTCGGATTAAGCCCTATATGCTAAATTCTTAATTTAACTCTTGTTTATTAAGACTTAATGTTGGTACTCGGATTTATTTAATGTTTGGAGTTTGGACTATTTTGATGTTATCGTATGATTATGATCTATAATGTTTTGAACTTTTATTAATCTTTAATAGTCTAGTTGGAATGTATATGATTCTAAATTTCTAATGTTATATTTTTCCCATATAATATGAGCATTTTAAAGGTTGATATTGCTATTTATATGAAAATATAATGTATAAATATATATATAAATATTATTTTAACGGTATACCGGTTTAATCCGGCTTAAACGGTTAAACCGGTTGAACCCCGGTTAAACCTTAACCCGGAGGTCACCGGGTTAACCTCCGGGTCCCGGTTTTAAAACATAGCTCAGAAGCCTAGATGCTAGCCACTGTACCATTGTGTCTCTTGATGAAAAGATGTTTGTGGAATTCAGATATGTTCTTTCGGACGCAGATATGTATGTATTCAACCAATGGTCACACCTTTTTTTTTATATCTTTTCACAATTATAAATATAGTGTTCTAATTCGGATTTGCTAAGACAACAATATAAATCCAGAATTAGATATCCTCCTTCTTCTCTCAATTTACCTAAGGTCGTCTCTCCATATTGTTGTAGTCCACCCATAGCTTTGTAATTCTAGTGCTGGTTTACAAGCGTACTGCAGTTTTATCTTGGGAGACTTGTCGCTACTTTAAACTGTGAGCACCATAGCAGGACGAATAAGTCTTAAGGACAGAGCGTCATCACTCAACTCCGCAGACATATTTATTCGTGTTGTTCATTTGCATTTTTCAGTTATGTTCATTTTGATACACTACCATATACGCTCCTACAATTTTTCCAACAAGTCTAACCCGAATTAGTGACCTAAATGTATTGCTTAAACCTAAGCGATTGACGAGATAGTGGTCGAGTCCCGACAAGGAAGCCCTTGTTCCGAGCCTTGTAGGCTTGAGACTGCGCCAACTCTCCAAATACTTACTCCACTTGGCACAAGATACGTTGGGGCTCGGGCTGTTAGCCTTTCGACCGGACGTAAGGATTGACCAAGACTCCAAGAGCCTGGCTCTAACCAGGACTCTACTCTCCAAGAGAGAAAAGGAAATTACGTGAACGTTCGGAACACCCTACTCGAGGGTGGCTGTGACCGAGCGTGTGGTGCTCGCGCATCCCTGGACACTTGTCATTACAAGAGATAGTTTTGACATTTGAGGGAAGTACCTCCCGAATTTGGGGGAGTACTTCCTTAAAATCAGGATATGGACCCCCGATCTTATTCCTATAATTTATTCACTGACATCCTCATAAATGTAAGTTCAACCATATTTCCTTATCATATTCCTGTATCTAGCACTCGGGAGGTCCGAGCCTTAACCTCGATCAACCTATACTCGATCATTTGCCAAGGCAACTCGGTTATAAAAAGACTAACCCCTTCCCTTTGTTTTTAGAAACAAGAGCCCCACGCTTGGAAATAGCCCAGGATACACCGAAGCTTAGGAGATGCAAGATCAAGAAATTTGTATTAGATTTATATGATTGAGATAGGATCAAGTGTTAATATACTATTATAGTTTGAATTTAGCCTCATTAATTTGTATAACATATTTTGGTTATTTAATAAAATAAAGTAATTGCTCCAGTCAAAAGGGGACTATCGTTTCATCTAAATGTGTGTGACGTAACGCACGCGTAACCGCGTCAATCCAGAAAAGGCTAATCTTGTGCCATTAGTGATCAGATAGGTGTAGATATGACATCATCTAGTAACTAATGATTATTTCAGCATAGCATAAAAATTTTATTGTTCGGTTCAAATTCATTCATATTTTATCAGTTTAACATCATTAAATTCAGTTCTATTTAGATTACTTAGTTTATTTATATTCTATAATACAGTTAAAATTAATTAAATTCAGTTTCAAGAGTTTTTAAAACAAATTACACATTATGTAATTATTATTGATGATAATGAACTTAGGAGTATGTTAGTGGAGGCATTATAAATTTATAGAAATATCAAATACTTCACTAAATTTTTATTTAAAATCAAATTCTTTACTAGTTTTAGGGAGATTTAGAGAGATTATATTTTTAACATCAACTTCAGGTTTCCTATTTGCAATGCAAAATACTAAATGATGGTAGTATGGTCCACTAATATCACACTCAATATGAATATAGGGAGGATATAGAGGTATAAATTTGAGAATTAATTTAGGAACTACCTAAGTATAGGAGTTCAACTATTATAGGCCCATATATTTAGAAGTCCTGAAGTTATAGTATTTTCAACACTTTTTCCCTACTTTTCTCTTCAAATTTGGATTTAGTGGTGTTTTAGGAGTACTATAAAAGATATAAAGAGTGATGAACACTATTTAACTATTTAAGAGATAAACCTGGAGAAAGGATTAACGTGTCATTTAGAGACCTGGCTAGATAATCCACCCATAGACATGCATAATTTACACTATAGCATGCATGTTGGCTGGATTGGATAATCTAATCTATACTTCTATGGCACAATTATTTTTGTAGTAGGACTATATACAGTAGGAGGCACCTACTTTTATAGGGTATATATAGAATGATTGATGCATAGTATATTAGTATAAGTACGTTTGTAACCTCAGTTAGCATTTAGTAAAATGATAACTGAGTTTCTTTTCGTTTGGCCAGCCATTTGTAACTGAGTTAGTGTCACAATCCCAATACCCCTATTTATTCCTTTCACACTCTTACACATACACCACATACCCCCACTTTTATCTATTAAACACATACCCACTTATTACACCTTTCTTACACTTATCTTACACATTTATTATACCCCTATAATATTTCCTCCTAAAACCTATAAAATATCCCACTAAAAACTCAACTATCTTTTACTTACTATTCACTATTCCTCAACTAACTAACAATCAAAACTCAACTAGCTAAATGCTGGCCAAACAGGCCGTATATATCTCGTCTTTAGTCATGTAGTATAGTCTACTCTTTAAGCTAACTTCCAATCATACATACAAGTTACAACTCGACCATACTGTACAGCTGGGCTAACTCACCTTCAAATAAGACCTTCACAAAGTTGACTTCATTTATTTTTCTACAGCCAGCCAGCTAAACAGGTCAATGGTGCAATCTACTAGGTCAACGTTTTCATTTTTCTAAGCTTCATATGCATCGCAGTTGCAGGAACAGGGAGATAACCATATGAGGATTATATACGACTTGTACATACACATACACGCGAGATTTGAAAAAGATTTGATATATCGATTTCATTTTATTGTTTAACCGTTATGTGCCAATCACTTATTTAGAACATGACTTATCCTTACTCGTAATTTTTAAATTACTAAGTTGCTATCTACTCCGATTCTAAATATGCAATAGGTTGTTTTAGCGAGACCTGGCCGGCATCAGTGCATTGGATATGGTATATTTAGTCCCTATTAGAGAGTTTTGGTTATGTGATTAATACTATTGGCACACGCGAAGTAAACTAAACACCTGACAACTTAGCCAAACGGGACTCTCTAATTCAGAGGAGGAAGCTAGTACTCATTTTGAGATATACTATTACAATTACAATCGTTCTACGGATTCTTAACTAATAATTAACGAAATACCATCAAAGCCTCAATACAGAGAATATCAAATAATCACTCATTGCGGGGATCGAACCCATGACCTCTCGGATCAGGAATGTCTCAGTTTACAACCACTCGACTACAAGCGCTTTGATTAGTACTCATTTTGTAGTTCCCTCATTTCATAATTTTTCTTTTGTATATTTGGGATGTAACACTTATTTAGTTACAACTATATCGAGCCTGGTGTGCTATTGATTAAGACCCTTAAGTTCTTAATTAACATATCAATAACTACCCGGCCGGGGATAGCAGTTCTGCAGCTCCAAACTTTAAAAAGCTTTAAATTCTGAAGCAAGTAAATACACTGGCTAGTTGACTGGGTTACAGCAGTTCCTAATCATACCTCTAGTTAATTAATGTATCAAAGACTCAAAGTCAATTGGAATGCAGCTATACCTCCACTGTATGCAACTCGTGTTTGCGTACTTCATTGCTTCTAACATCACTCTCTGCAAAAGACGTAAAGAAAAATCCAAGATCTTAAATGCACCTTCCATTTATGAATCAACTTTTCCATTGCCATTGCCATGCTAACGTTTATGACAGATGAAGCTCATTATTCAGCACAATCTGATGAGTGATGCCCACTACTACATTCTCAGTGATGGTTGTCCTTGTACTTGTAGTTTTTGTGAAATCTTATCTATCTTCCTGTGCCTAACTCTGTTTTCACTAAAGAAGGGAAACCTTTTACTCTGTTTTACTAAGCCATGAGTTTCCTGTCTTATCCAACCAAACAGGCTTCAAAAGGAAAACCCAGAGGCTCTTTGGTGGTCGGTTGCAACTTGCACTATACTCCTCTCCTGCTATGGAAGTGGGTAGTCAGTTGCATTATAGAAAAGTTGGCCCCGGTATGAACACAATGTTATATGAATGGCGTAAAAATACGTCTTACATTGAACTTTTGAAAATGTTAGCAAATTCTCCTACGCAATTTACAGAAGTAGCGTTTTTAACTTTTAACAACGTGTAAATTTCACTCGTTACTACACCCCTAGTCACATCAGGACACGGCTGCGAAAAGAACACATGGGGAAATAATATGCTTAGCCTTTGGAGACAATATCAATCATCCTAAAGACAGAAAATGATTCCAGGCCTTGAAAATTTAACAAAACCAAAAGGGATTGCAAGTGGAAATGGATTCTATACTAGAAATTGCGGAGAGCAGATCTCCACTTGTCAATCCCCTCGCCCATTAGTTTCATTTTGAAGTTAATAATTATTCTTAAAAGTGTGCTTATTGCTTAATACACGGAGTGAGTATTCTTTAAGAAAAGCCACTGAAACTTTTGCAAACACAAAACACAACATTCATACACTGGACTGGACATAACTACGCGTATAACACATCTTTCGACATATTAATACCCAACCCAATCCTTGACTTTGATCAATTAATATTAAGATACGAGAAAACAAAACTACTGGTTGGTGGCGGACTTCAACTCGCTTAAACAAGATTTGGAGTTGAAGGTAAAAAAAAGCAACCGGACTCAGAATCACCCTCTCAACTCTCAAGTCCCACCCAAAACTTAGCCAGCCAGCCAGCTAGCAGTATCCTACCAGAAACTTCGTTCCCTTTCCCCTTTTTAAACACCCCGTCCTTTCATTTCATTTCACTCCACCCTTCTTCCCATGTCCTCTACCATACTTTCTAGGACATCGTTTTCCAATTTCGAATTCGAATAAACGGACTCAAGTCTCTTACGACTCGCCTAGTATCAGTATAAACTAAAACTATTAATACCACACACTACTTACAACCGAGTCTAAATCTGCCAGTTCCAGTTTCATCAAACTCAAATGGCTTCCCCTGTTTTGGCCTTCCTCCTACTACTCACTCTCCTCCTCTTCCAAGAAACAAACTCCGCTCAAATCCTCCCATTAAAACACTTCCTCTCCTCCCAAAAATTCAGCACCCCCCACCACCTACTAAAATCGGCTTCCACCCGCTCCGCCTCCCGCTTCCACCGCCACCGCCGCTCCATCTCAATGCCACTCTCCCCCGGAACTGACTACACCCTTTCCTTCACCCTAGGCGCCCACTCCCAACCCATCTCCCTCTACATGGACACGGGCAGTGACGTCGTCTGGATGCCCTGCCACCCTTTCGATTGTATCCTCTGTGAAGGCAAATACTCCCCTTCCAGTATCCTCAACCCTGGCCCTCTCAACCTCACCACTTCCACCCCAGTCCACTGCAAATCCTCGTCCTGCTCCGCCGCCCACTCGTCTCTCCCTACATCAGACCTCTGCGCCATGGCAAAATGTCCATTAGAAACTATCGAAATTGAAGATTGCAAGGCCTATAACTGCCCTCCTTTCTACCTCGCTTACGGAGATGGCAGCTTTATTGGTAAGCTCTATGAAGACACACTAACAATTCCAATGGCAAGTCCCTCACTGAAACTCCCAAAATTCACCTTCGGTTGTGCTCATAGCGCACTCGGCGAGCCTATCGGCGTCGCCGGATTCGGCCGTGGGGAACTTTCCTTACCCGCTCAGCTTGCTGCAACCTCCCCGGAGATCGGAAACTATTTTTCATACTGTTTGGTCTCTCACGCATTTGATCAAACAGGTAGCGCCAGTGCTCGTCCGAGTCCACTCATTCTCGGCCGTTACGAGAAGAAAGCTAAACTGAGTGCTGAGTCTGCTGGTTCCGAGTCAGCTGTTGAAGAAATCGTAAATTACAAGTACACTCCATTGCTGGACAATCCGAAGCACTCGTACTTCTACTGCGTTGGACTCGAAGCAATTTCAATCGAGAAGAAGATTGTCCGAGCACCGCTGAGCTTACGCAGAGTTGACAGCGAAGGAAACGGCGGAGTGGTGGTGGATTCAGGAACGACGTTCACTATGCTTCCGCGAAAATTCCACAACACGGTTCTGGGTGAGTTCGATGCACGAATGATCAAGTTGTACAAACCAGCGATGCGAGTCGAGGAACGGACAGGACTCAGTCCGTGCTATTACGGAAAACGTGATGAGAAATCGTTTGCTTACGTTCCGAGAATGGTGTTGCATTTTGGGGGAAATTCGACAGTTGCGATGCCACGGAAGAATTACTTTTACGAATTTTTTGACGCTGATGCTAAGAGGAATGTGGGGTGTGTGATGATGATGAACGGCGGCGATGAGGCGGATAACGGCGGCGGACCGGCGGGGTTGTTGGGGAATTATCAGCAACAGGGGTTTGAGGTGGTTTATGACTTGGAGATGAAGCGGGTAGGGTTCGCGAGGAGGAAGTGCGCATCTTTGTGGGATACCCTTGGGTAATGCTAGCATGCGCTAGGGAAGTCAACTTTGATGTGTGTTGACTATTGGAAGTCAAATGGTTCATTTTGGTTCGACCCGGATCCTCTGTTGGTATTTTACTTTTTTTAAGGTAGAAGGTGAATGAATAGAGAGGATAAAAGCTTGTAAATTATGTAAAGTGAGTTTGGATTTCTTTATGTATATATAGAAGATAAAATTTGTTAATTATTGATCACCTTTGAATATCTTCCATTTATATTTGATTCCGATCAAGTTTTATTGCTTTTATTCGTTATGAATTTGAATATAAAAAATAATGTTATTAAATATGTACTTAAATTATAAGCATATGAGTTTGATATATTGACTACCGTACATATTATATGATCTATGCTTGTCGGTTATAGTGATGTGGTAAAGATTCACTTTGTTCAGGCCGCTGACTCTAGCCATACGTCTTACTCTAAATGACGTCTTTGGTACGAGAAGGAGCCCTGTATAGGGGTGTGTGCTCAACCCTATACGAGTCAAATTGCCCTCTTGAGTATGCTTGTTCACTGTGCATGGTGGAAATTCCACGGATAGTGATACATTTTACCAATCTAATTTATTTGATACGTAAATAAATAACCATTTTGTTTTTTTATTTTTTGAGACGGCAAAATTTTATTGAATATATACGAAATATGTATAAATGTGAGCATCAACTGCTTCGCCCACCTAGTTTCACCAAAACCTCTCTAACCCGAACTCCCTCCTCCTTGACTTCAGGTAATACGAAAACCGACGACCTTTGCCTCCTTAAAAACTTCCGAGGTGAAAACCCAATCCGTAAAAAACCTCTCGTAGGAAAAAAGAACAAAACAAGTCACCGGATACCTAAAGTCCGCCACAACCGATACAAAAGATCATACTAATACATTTTACCCATCAACTTCCCATAAAAAACGGGCTTATTACAAATTCTTCGATACTAATACACTCTACGTTAGTCTAGAAGCCAGAAACTCTCCCAAAACCAATGACCATGAACCGAAACAACCATCTCAGTCTTCCAATTACTCTGCAAAGAACAATCAACTTCCATACTTCAATTTCTATTTGAGGGATATAGTTAACTCTGAATCGATGGCCGATGACTACATGTTAAAACTTTGTTGAAAAAATTATAGGTAAGTACTTGTAATAATTTTGAAAACTATGTGAGACAAATAAATACAACAAAATGAATTGGATTGCTAAGATCTTTTGCAACCAGCTGTATTAAATAATTGGGAATCCACCAAATGAATTATGTAGCAGGAGAAAAACCAAAAACTTCGGGGGCCTTGGCCCTTAGTGATGACCATGATTTGGTTGGAGTTATTCCAAGTTGTATGGGTCTCATATTTTGATGGAGACATTTGAATTCATTCACCGCCAAAAAAATCGAAAATTGTAATTTGTAAGCTGCCTGCCTGGACTTTTCATGTACGTACGTAAATATAGGACTCAAAGTCTGAAACACATAATGGAGGTCGGCCATGAATCGTGATGGGGCAAATATATAGTCGCTATATGTCCACTTTAATTTGTTGGTTCATGTTGGTCCGTTGGTTCATGTTGGTCCATCTACATCAAAATATCATTCATTTGAAAATGTTGCATTTCAAATTTCAATTGTGTGAAAGAAATAAGGATGAATTTCACTTCTATAGTTCTATTTTCTAGAATATATTGTACTCAAATAAATTTATAATGGGTTAAAGCTACTATACGATAAATCATACAGGCGTGGTAGGAGTACCGAAAATGAGTTTTATCGATTTGAGGGGCACATTAACGGAGTGTTTGGCACTCGATAGGAAGCTGGGTTAAGTCCCTAACTTAATGCTACAGTAAAAAAACAACTTTGACATTGAGTTAAGCCCTCCTTTTTGTCTCTTCAAAATTCCGGTTACTATTCCCGGATTAAGAAATCCCGATAACTCTAAATTTTAACCGAGTGCCAATCAGTTTGTAAAATTTTAAACGATCAGATGTAAAATACGTGAATTTTCAAATTGAGGGGAGAGTCGCCCCTGCCCTTTATCTTTGTCTCCGCCCTGCGATTAAAACCGAGAGCCTCAGCCCGTTACACAAAGTACAAGACCTTCGATCCTATTTTTTACACCAATAATGTACTCAATTGTCCGAAAGATAACTCGTTAGAATCTGCCTTCTTAAAATTTTATTCGGAGAAAACTCATTGGGATAAAAGGCCGAAAGTGGATTGCAGACTTAACAAGGTTTTTTAATGTGTTATTGGCCAACTTTAAATTAAAGAAATCAAGTACATGTGTTTTGTGAAATTAAGGTCATATTCAATTCGTATGAAAACCTCTGAGCATCACTGAGATGACCTGATATGAACTTAATTGATTTTAAGTTTAAATTTTAGCTATACAAACCTGAAATGGACAGGACTAAATTAAACTAAACTGAATAAACTTGAGTTGAACTTAATTGTACCGAACTGAATATTGAATACAACTGAAATTAAAATAAATTAACAGATTCTAAGTGTAGTGAAGCCACCCTATTAAAATGGAGAAATTCGACCACACTTAAAAGTTTTGGTTGGGAAATGTTCAAAATCATGTTTGAGATTTCTAGTACTTTGAGGCATGAAATATTATTGTACTCATATGATAAGTTTGCAATACTTGGACAGATCACCTCTTCCTTCAAGAGATACTTTGGAAGAAGAAATCGACGCAACGTAAGATGGTGTGAATCACTCTTGGTGTGGTGCAAGATTATCTTGTCCTATGACTCTTATCCTTTTTCGTAATCTAATACAAAGGTTCTCATTTCCTTTTTTGAATATGTGGTCCCCAATTTTTATCCACTCATTTAATTACGACACACCAAAAAGTACTACAACTACTCCACTTATAATATAATACTTGTTTTTCTTATTTTGTTAACAAAAAACACAATAATAAACTTCTCCTTAGACGGAGGTAGTACTTCATCATTAATGGTGATTTAAGGTACGATTTTGATGAGGACATTGGGGGATGTCAAAGTGAGAACCTTTCTTGGATCAATTCAATTTCACAACTGTACACCATTGAACTTGACAATATTACTTTTGGCCTATAATATATAAACTTCACTATATCTGTTTATCTGATTTGGTTATTTGTTAAACAATTTAATGATCTGAGTCGAGTTCGATATTACATACGTGTACTTGATTTCGAACTGAATCGAAATTCTATATATATATATGTATAGTATTGATTGAAAACTTGGCATAATGTTGAAGTGGTCCTTGTATGGACCGGAGTTGAAGCTCACAGGCCAGCAGCAAAACAAAAGAGTGTGGGGGAGGGATTAGATTAATAAAGTACACGTGTGGGTGGG
>JAYMSL010004228.1:0-11369 GCA_036897195.1 Plantago coronopus | reverse complement strand
AATTAATATATATGATTAGATTCCACAAATCTCTACAAGTTCGTTTGAGTTGGTCTTGTGTAAATCACACTATGAAAAGACCACAAAAATACCACTTTTAAATCCTTACCCCATTTTTAGTAAAACCTTACCCCTTATAAAAACTTAAAAAATTCATATTAAAACATTAACAAATTACAAATTCTTAACAACATTGTTAAAACTAATACAAATATGAAAAACTTTTGGGAGAGTCCATTAAATGTGGTCTTTTCAAAAAATCCACTTAAAAACATTATTTATTTACAATATAACATCACTTATTTTAACATAAATATCAATTATTTACATCAAACATCAACTATTAACAATAAACATCAATTATTTATCAATAAACATTAACTATTTTGCAATACATCAACAGTTTAATTACCATGAAACATCGACTATTTACATTAAGCATCAACTATTTTGTTATGAAATAATCGACTACTTTACATTACACATCAACTATTATATCACTAACATCAACTATTTATAAATTATCAACTATTCAATCATAAACATCAAATATTTTATAATAAACATCACATATTTTAACATTAACATCAACAATATTAAGTGGACTTTCCGAAAAGACCACTTATAGGTGGACTTTCCTAATAATTAGTAAATCAATTTAGGGATTAGAAAAATCCAAATCAAGCTCAAACAATCTTCAATAGAGGATGTATGAAGAATCTAAACCTTGAATGACTCAATCTATAAGAACTCGAACTAGCATAATTGAAACCCATTTCAATTTTTCAATTTTTTTTTTAAGAAACTCCATGGATGGAGCTTAAGCTCCAAGCTCCATGCATGCGCGGCATGGACGGAGCAAGAGCGAGCAAAAGCTCGTTGGGATTCGCAGCGAGTTTTGCTTCCTGTTTGGGCAGCCATGGCTGCCAAGCTAAAAAAAAAGAGGAAATTGGTCGACCCGACCCGCCGGACCGAACCACGTAATTTTTTAGTTTTTGGAAGTTTAGTTGGTTATTCTGTGTTTTTAGTATAAAATGTGGTCTTTTAATAAAAGACCAATACAAGTGGTCTCTCCTAATTTTTTCCTCTAAGAGAAATGAATCCTCGTCAAGTTTATGAATTTAATTAATACTTTTATTTAAAATATCAATTTTCGAATTATACTCTCTTCAAAATTATAGGTCTACCTGAAGATATGTGGTTCTGTATATGAGACAGAGTTTTAAATTTAGGCCCAAATTTAGGCCTTTAGTACTCTAATACTCCCTTCATTTCATTAAAAAATTTCTAACCAGACTTTTTTCACAAACTTTGACCGCAAATTTCTCTAAAATTATGTGACAAGAAAAAATATAGTAAAATTATGTTACAAAAGTGTGAATATTTATTTTCATAATATAATTTTATTATATTTTTTATCGTATAATTTTAGAGCAATTCACGGTCAAAGTTCATGAAAAATTCTTCTTAAAAAACATTTAATGAAACGGATGGAGTATTTAGCTATAAACGCAAGACTTAAAACTCAATTTTATGATGAGATAGATCATCATCAAATGTCAACAAACTATTGTTCAAGTAATATGGGCTTTATCAGTAATAAAAAGAAAAACTAATCTAGATGATAAACTAGGCAATACTACTAACTTGAAAATGAATTCGTACAATTTAATTAAAATAAACACCAACCAAACGGAATTCTTAAATGTCAAAAGAAAGGAAGAATATGTATAGGCATAGCTACTAGTATTACATACAGTATATTGTATTTCCTGCCAGTTTACGAGTTAACACAGGCAAAACTTGATCATACATATAATCTGGGTTTCAGCATAAACATCATTTCAATAACACACGTAACAGATACACCATCACGCTGCCTCGTGAAGACTAAGTTTTTCTTCAGTAAACAAGATTCGTCCAAACCTGTTTTTCTATGTTGGACACTAATCTGGTATAACAGCAATATCAAGTTTAAACCAACTGCAAAGTACCAATATATACATGTTCATGTTTCAAACATCACCCAGACATATTGAATGCTCAGCTTGGGAGTTGGGATCATCAATTTTTCCCAACACACAGCCCGCTGCAACATCAATCATGTACATGACCCTATTATGAGATTGGTTTCACCTCACCCATATATATAACTATTTCCACATTCCCGTGCAGTTAATCTCTTCTCCATCCAGTCAATAATGTCCTGAGCGACCTCTTCACGTTCGGGCTCAAATAGAAGATCATGCAGATAGCCTTCATAGAGTTTTATGTCCTTAAACTTGGACGGCGCCTCATTGTACAAGTCCTTAGAAGCCAATGGATCAGTGACTCTATCAGCAGTCCCATGAAGGACAAAGAACGGAACTGTGATAGACTGGAAGTTGCGCATTAGGTAAGAAGAGATGCGCAGAATTTCATGCCCAGTTCGAACTCTTATAGGCCCAGTGTAAACCAGAGGATCAGAGTATTTGGCCAAGAGCGCTGCAGGGTCCCGGCTAACAGGAATTCCTCTTTTGTTTGCTCCTTTGAATTGTAACCTTGGAGCCACCAAGGAGAATATTGGTGCAACAGCCTATACCGAGACAAGAGATGTAACTTTTAGATTCACATATACACCTTCCAGTTACAGAAGCTGTTTGAAGAAAATTAAACTTACACCAACAATTGGATGGGCTGGTTTCACACGAAGAGCTGGTGAAGTCAACACGATACCCTCCAACATTTCTTCTATGTGTGGATATGAAGCTGCCTATTGACATCAGTTTAAGGGTTAACATTGACATAACACACAGATAATATGAAACAGACGACTATGAAAGGAGTATTGTCCAAGTTAAATCAATACCTTCAGGACCACTGCACCTCCAGTTGAGTGACCAAACAGAAAGCATGGTACACCAGGGTTTTCTGATCTGATCTTTTCAAGAAAGGCCGCCTTGAAATCATAGAGACCATATATTAGAAAGCTATGGTATGCGCTAACAATAACTGTAAATATAAGCCTTGCTCCCCAACAAAGTGATATAATGAGAAAATTTTAGCCCGATGATCTGGACTGGACTGAACAGAAAGTGAAGCATATTGCTGAGCATATGAGAAGGAAAACATGTCTCAACTAATGAACATACCGTGTCTGCAACTACATGATCCAGTGAAGGTACATATCCATGCAATCCGTCACTTCCGCCATGACCTATACAATGGAAATATCATGTCAGAGATATAACAGTTGTCCAATTGATACAATTAGAAGGCTATCAGCGCAAAAGATCTCATGTAGCTGGGAAGAAAGTGTCTATATGACAGCAGGGTAAGGGACATTTGATAAAAACATGACAGTAGCATCAAAGTTAAATGATTCATCAGTTATTTCAAGACAAACCAAAATACTATCCAACAAAGATAACCGTGGACATGCTGAGACAAAACTTGCCTCCACCATCTATGGCAAATATAATCTAGTTTTCTATAAAATTATATAGATGGAACCATTTTATTACAATGGAGAAGAATGTGCAACTACATAATACTTTCAAAGCATGCTTAAATATGTAAGACCAGATTTTATTTTAATTTATTGAGAGAAAATAAGTAAAAACAGTTGAAAAGCAAGGTGTTTAAGTATAGTTTATTATTCAACACGAAAGAGAAACTAAGCAGCCTCTGAAACAATAATACAAATACATAACATACCTATCCAATCCATTGCATACACTCCAAAATCAGAGCCTACTAGTTGCTTAGCGAATTGACCATACCGTCCACTGTAATCAAAACATCAACTTAATACTAAGCTATAAACAAGCACCGCCAACATTGTCTTGGCAAAGAAACATGAAAGACAGAAAATGAAATGTGTTGCAGAGGTCAAACCTGTGCTCATTAAGTCCATGTATGATTATAAGAATACCCCTGCAACAGAACACATCCCTCATGAGAGAAATCCACAAGTATTAAGCAGGCAACAACTTCGACATTAATAAAGCTATCACTCAACAACATTAACAGTTACACGTTCATCAATAGCATTTATAAAACTAATAATAATAGTTAGCCATTTTATAATGACAGCAATTCTCACATTATGCTATTCCAAACTAAGGGGAATGAGAATACTAGAAGTATCCAAGTTATCATGGTGATATAAAACAAGCAGAACGAAATCAGGCTCAAATGTATCACTGTTCCATCATACTTATGTATGTATCTTAATCTGAGCATAGCATGTATAGTAGTTTTAAGCTGACAGCTGACGAACAGCTGTGTTAGGCCTTAAAGTCTTAAACAAGCATAACTGGAATCCTAACGATAACTAATTGTTTAGCAATATAAATTGAGCAGACAGCAACAGAAAACAATTAACAATTTATATAATTTCAATCGATTTAACAATGATATAACATACTTCAATTCACCGGAAACTGGAAACCACGATCGGCAAAAGAGAGCATTCCGGCGAACACCGTAAAACAAGGACGTCGTCCACTCGCACTGGGAGACAGAATCCTCATAATCCACCACCATCTCGATCGCCTCAGCTAAAGCCCTACGCCTGAGAGTATCCTCCTCATCTCTCCTCCGCCCAAACTTCCTCCTCTTCGTGGCTTTAGGAGACGAAGTCGGCGATGAAGTAGCGGCAGATGACGGCAGCCGGTGGCGCCGAGGTAGAATGAGAAGGATCCAGACGAAGAAGGAGTAGAATACAAGGAGGAATCTGCGAATTGATTCATAGGAGAGAATTGACTGGCGGAGGTTACGGAAGACAGGAATTATGCGACCGCTGGCTCCGGATGTGAGCTCCTCAACCTGCAACGCCGCCGTAGCCGCCTCCATGTGGTACGGCGGGGGAAGGATTACGGGAAATTGGGTAGGTTTTGATGATGTTTTTGTGATGGTGAATGGGAGGGATTGAGTGCAGAAATGGGGAAAAGAGATTGTGGGGAAGGTGTTAGGGGAAATTTATGTATTTGGAATTTTCGCGGAATTGGTGATTTATATGGACAGATAACGAATGGGTCTAAAGTCTGAATATCCGGTTCTGGTTTCTGCAGTGAGGTGCAGTGCTTGTTCGAATAGTTTAGTTTTAATGTTTTATTTTAGTGGCGGTGTCTGCAAAGGCCAATTTGGAGGTACACTACTAGTCTACTACCACGTTACGCGACAAATGCTACACTTGTTCGTATGGAGAAATAATTTATTGTCCTTTTTCTTTTTTGTTATTTCAGTTTCATAATTTTCTGAAATAATATTTCCTGTAATAATTTCATTCCAGAAATTCCTAATATATAAATAATTTTTCAAAGAGTCTTATATAAGAAAACTTAGAACTTAAAACATGTTACGTGTGCTATGTTACATTTTATTATTGCTGATTGTTCTTTGTTTTTGTTAATTTTTTTGTAAATATCATAAGTTAATAAACCATCTTTCCATAAGAGTTTAATAAATTGTGAAACTTTTATAAAAAAACATAAATAAAATCGTGAAAGCATATTCATTGTTTTGTCAAATCGTAGATATTAACCAAATGAATATTTTAGTAGATACGAGTTATTTTTTGGATGAGCGTACATTGAGAAATTAAGATTACGAACGAGGACAAAATAATGAAACTTTTAAAATTGTATAGTTTCAAAATTACTTCCTTGTAAAAAAAATTAAAAAAAAAACTCCCTTGTAATTTGTTGAAAACTGAACTCATTTGTAAAACTTAATTATTAAAAATTGAACTCAATTGGACAATATAAGTAATTTTGATTCGATTATATACTACTTCTAAAACAATTCTAAATATATATTCTAACTAAAGTACTATATATGAATTCTATTTTAAATAGATTACCTAATTTATTATGCTAAGGCTGTGACAGAATTCATGAAACAACACATGAGATAGGTCTTTGGTGAATATATCTGCTATCTGATACCGGGACGGAACATGAAGAACCCAAACATGTCCCTTGGCAGCGAGCTCAAGGAAAAAATGGATATCAATTTCAATATGTTTGGTGCGTTGATGTTGGACGGAATCCTACATTATCTAATATTGTATCGAATATATACATAATCTATCAATGATACATTGATAAAATTATCTCTCATCTAAAAGCTCGAATTTATAGTGAGGTGTAGGTTCTAGTCATTTACATTAATTCTCCAATAAACATATGTGATTTAACTTACAACTTAGGTTATGTCATTTTCATCTTCATTTCAGTTTTGTTCAGTTCGATCCAAGTCCATCCAACTCAGTTCAGTTCAATACAATTCAGCTTAATTCAGTTTTGTTCAGATTTATTCAGTTGAAATTTATATTTAAAATAACTAGTTCAATTTAAACTTTAAATTTTTTCTAAGAAAACGTTAATTACTCTCTACACGTCAATCTATGTAAAAAACACTTGAGTGTTCGGCACTCAGTTAGAGAGCTGTGTTAAGTTCCTAACTAAATGCTACATTAATAAACAACTTTGACCTTGAATTAAGTCATTTTTTTTATTTATTCAAAACTCCGGTTAATATTTTTTAATTAAAATCTCGATAAGTTTAAACTTTAGGCTTAATCGAGTATCAATCTTAATAAGTTGAAAATTGGAGGGAATAAGAGGGAAAGTAAGTGGAGAAGAAGAGTGTTGGGCAGGGCAGTTTTCACGCGTAGGCAGCTAGCTAGCTGAGATTGTTAGCCAACGAAATTTATGAAAAGTTTGGACCATCTTGCATCAAATTGAAGGAAGACAGAGACGACCTTATACGTGTGGTTTTATGATTGGTTCAAACTTGGACCCACTGCTATTTTTGGAGGCCTTGTTCATGATGTCACGTGTGTAGGGTAGGGAGATTATATTTGTGGCCAGGGATTTCCATATGTAGATTTCCCCTACATCACGCTTTTCAAACGGCACTCAATATAGCCGGTCACCAAATCGTTTCTTCATGCTTTCCTCTCTATGGGTTGGTGTATATAAAAAATACTCACTCACCCTACCAGCCAAACTGTCCGTGTTTTAACCGTCTAAGGTCGGTAACGTTTTAGTAAAAAAATACCGCAAATAAAAACAAAATATATCCGTCTTAAGCGGGTGGGTAACACTATTCAAACTCGGACATTTTCTCATATGAGAATAGGAATTGATGTTCTATGTTTTAAATTTTTCTCAATATTCTTATCACTCTTGATGACATAAATCACGCGACATGAATCTTTGTAGTTGTATGTAATTTAGAACAAAATTATGCTAAAAATCTACTCTAATGTAATGAATATTGTACAAAAGATATATATGTAAACTGACGATGGTATTAGTGTATGGCCAAAAAAAACTTTTACAAAAACATTCCATTTTTCATAGTGGAATAGGATGTTAGGATTCCCGTTAAAATCTTGAAATTCTTCTATAAGGACTCAATGACTTGTCGTAAATTCCATGGCAATGGCCTCCCCCGTCTTCATTCATTCGGTCAAGACGTGAGGTAATTTTGTTTTCTTTCATTTCTTTAATCTTTTTGGACTTCATAAGACGATAATTACAACAAAGAATAATGTAGTACATGAAGATCTCAACTGATATTCTTTTTAAAATTTAGTAAAGTGCATATCCATCCACGTCAACATAGTATTATTTTAGTGTAATAAAATAGGGTCATGCGATAAAGTTGCGTCTAGTAGTTATAAAAGCGGTTGGCCGGTATAGCCGTATCAAACATATGATTCTATCTTGTTGAGCTACACGTTCAACTTCGGCTTTCGTCATGGAATATACGTTAATTATTCACGCACAATTTTGGATTTTTTTTCTTGTTGAAAAAATTAAGTTGAAATCGACGCAGTGGGGAATTCAGAATAGGTGTCTAAGATGTCTAAAGGGGTCGAAAAATATGAAGTAAGTTTAAAGAAGTTGAAATTTATATGTTCGGAAAATGAAACACAAGACAATAAAACGAAAAATAAACATATAATATAAGATCAAAATACCATAAAAAAACTGGCAGCCTGAGTAGCAGTAGTAGTTCTTCCAGTCTGAGTATTTGTTAAACTGGCAGCCTGAGAAAGTGATCCCACGGTCTGAGTCCAATTGTTGAATTGAGCAAGTACTTCAGCTGGTGGTCTCCCTGCAACATTCCTCTTCCTCATTTCCTGGTCCATCATCTCATTCAGGAGTTGATTCTTGAGACGGTCTGATTCAGGTTGTGTAGATGTCATCGATCGTACAGCCTGTGAAATATCAGTGACTCTTGACTCAGAGTGATTGTAGACATTTTGCCTTGTGTAGCTCTGTAGCCTTCTATTTTCAGCATCTCTTTCAGCATTAGATCTTCTATGGTATGAAGAGTCTCTGGAACCAGATTCTCTTCTTGAATAATCAGTCCTTCATCTGTAGTCTTGGCCTGAAGATCTAGAGGTATCAGTCCGATGTTCGCGCCTTTGACGTTTTGGAGCATCTCCAGCGGCATCATCATCCCCATCTCTATCTCTCTTCCTAGTCTCTTCCCCCTTTTGGATTCAGCATTGCAATTTAGAAGGGTTTGGTAGGGAGCTTGATTATGCGTTGCAGTTGCCATGCTCTCTTGAACCGCAGTTTTATAGGCCGTCTTGTGCTGAAGGGCTATCTTGTAAGCATTGGCAATTTGGCACTTGAAGTCTCTATATATAGCCAGCTGATTTGGCGCTTTCATCTTTTCAACCACAGCCTTATAAATCTGTTCAGTGAGATTGGGCATGTCGGTCTTAGTCATAAACTGGGTGCCCTTGTCCTGAATTAGGTCAGCCTTGAGTTTGGCATAGACTGCATTAGCCACGTCATTCATTAATCTCTCAATCCCCTCCTTGTGTCGCGCATTTTGCAGTTGCATCACTTTTTCATATGTGGCTATTTCATCCTTGTGGCCCTGAGTCCTGATGTTTTCCACAGCAAGCCGAGTTAAGTTGCGAGTCTTGTTAGACTGGTGTGTCAGCAGTCTTCCCATCCCAGCAGCTGAGCTCGCGGCCTGATTGATCAGCAAAAGATCTGTAATGTTGAACGGTGCAGAAGCAATGGAACCATTGTGAGGGACTTCCACTTCATACAAATTCAGCACGTCTTCGTCAATGTCAAATTCATCATGATCTGAGTCGAAGGGATTGACAAAGGCTGATTGTCCATGTGTATGTTCTGAGTGAAAGTTGGTATGAGCCATGTCCAGGCCTGATGAACTGTTGGCCTCAAAATTGTTTCCCCAAGGGACAGCTCCTCCAAACGAAGGCATCCCCGAGCTTGAAGTTGTTGGCCTTAACGCAGTGTCATCGTGCGTGGAACTTGGAAGCACAATTCCGGATGCTAGCCTGAAAGATCTAGGTACCTGCGAAAAAGTAAAGTTCAGCACAAGAGAAAAGTAGGATATGAATTATAAACTCTGATTGGTACTTAAAATAAAGTAAGTAGTAAAAAAGAATTTGACTTCTTATTAACCTGAAATACTGGAGTCGTAAGGATAGGCTGAAAGATCATTTCAGGCTGAGTGAGAAACTCAGTCTGATTACTCTCAGGCTGACTCGCAGTTCCCCCTTGAACTGTGCCTCCGCCATTGTTGTTCGGTTTGTCGGCATCATCATTATCATCACCATCTAAAGAGCTGCTTCCATAATCAGTTTGGTTCAGACGAGCGCGTTCCTCATCAGCAAACTGTTGTGGTGGTGTTGGAGAATGGGATGCATCTCTTGCTTTGAACAGACTGTTCAAGAAATCATCCTGCGAGAGAATACATGTGCATATTAATATCAGGTTATTAAAATAAGAAATTGATTCCTTTTCTAACCTGATTAAGCTGGTCAGTTGACTGAGTGACAACTAGGTGTTGAACTGAGTCACCAGTACTACTGCCAGCATCCAGCTTAGATGCATCCCTATCAACATGAGCATCAAAAGTTGAAGGATGTAAATATTCCGATTATGTTGCATGGTTATGACAAGCATCATTCACAATGTCTAAGCATCAATCTACTAGTAATAAGGAGCAAAACATTTATTGAAGTTGCATGGTTATAACAAACTATACAAACAAGCATCACTTTTCTTTTATTCAAGCATCATCAAGTAGAAGAAATATTTTGACGGAAGTAATGATACTTGGTATGTGTAGAAGTTTGAAAATTTCAGTAAAAGATTACGTTACTTTTGAATTAGGAGTAAAATAAGGGAAGTTTGTTTATAAAAATTTACTAAATTTCGCTATATCACTAATCTGCAATAATTTTTTCACTAATTTACAAGATGTTTTTTTTTTTTTTATGTATAACTAAGTTGGAAGCAAGATTTGAAAGTAACACTATTTCACAATTTTCTCATAAAAAGATTCCTAGTTTTCCTTATTTAGTGTTACGTTAGAAACTTCCTAATTCAGTTTTTGTTCGTTTTTGTGTTTGAAGTTAAGTTAGTAAGGTGCCTTAACTCAAAACCAAAAATTGCCACCTATCTCTACACTTTTCCTCCAATTATTTATTTCACACTCTTACACATCTCTTAGGCTCTGTTCCTTTCAACCCAAATTCAGATCCATTCAGTCTAGTTCAGTTCAGATTCATTCAGATTTGGTTGATTCAAATTAATATACTTCAGTTCAGTTCAATTCTGAAATCCTCAGCTGCAAAGAAGAGACCTTTACCCCTTCTTACACATACCCCACAATTTTATATCTTAAACTCATACCCCACCCCTTACATCTCTCTTACCCCTACTATTATTTTCCCATAAAACCCAAAAAGTTCCTAACTTAACCCAAACACAATACACAATTTCAGGTTAAGGGTAAATACTATTCATCAACTAACTAACTCAAATGATTCTTCTCAATGCCAAACAGTCCGTTTATCTCCACTAGCTAATTTTTTTTATTATTTCCATTTCTTACTTTATCATCACTTTTTCCACTCTCTCTCTCTCCGAATTTATTATTTATTTAATATTTTATTAATATAATACTACACACGAACTATTATAATACTACTACTCCTTAATGTAAGAGAAAGCAAGACCTTAGGATATAGTTCAAAGGGTTCATTACATCTAGACCCCCTCTTAGATGTCGCAATTACACTTGAGACCAATTAGATTAACAATTACATCCAGGTCCACGAATTTGACTTCTGTCGAATTAGTGGCTGACGAATTATCGGGTTTTAAGAATTATGTTATGAGACCAAACAACTCTTTTATTTTGAGGACAAAATGTAATTATAAAACTTTGTTTAATTACATTTCTTTCCTAACTTTATCTAAAATTAGAATTTTATTTTTTTTCTTAAAACCTTCAAACTCCATTAATGGAGCTTGAAAAAGCTCCATTAATGGAGTGTAAGAGCTGCTCCACCCATTAAGGCGGAGCAGCTCTAA
>JAYMSL010004227.1:0-11370 GCA_036897195.1 Plantago coronopus | reverse complement strand
GATATCCAATATCCGGGATACAATTACATGGATACAATTTCTATGCATACAAGTCGTAATTTATATCCAACTTATTACAGGGACTAGCGTAATTTTACAATAGAAATTGAAACAACAAACTTTTACTAGTATTTCTTGTCAAACTCACACTTAAATATATTTTTTTGTTAGAATTTAAAAATGAAGGATTGAATTTTTTTTTTGACACAAAACGAAGTTTAGAATTTATTAAAGATTACGAATATATTGATTATTGATAAAGGATGAAATTATGAGTTCGAAAAAGTATGTCGAAATATAGTCGAGATTGGTGTCTATTTCTAGGTCTTGAAAAAAGGAATGCATTAGTTATTTTTATTTATTTTTATCATTTATGTTGTGTGAGTTATTAATGTTTTAAGTTGGACAAATCAAAATTAAAAAAAAAAAAACAAAAGAAAAAGGGGACATGTGGCAGAAATCGGACAATTTGGAGAGCTACAGCCGAATGGGGCTACTTTGCAATTACATGAAATATTTACAAGGCTCAAATGATATGTCACGTGCCAGACGTGGGGCACACATAAAGGGCAAAATAAGGAATTCCATCCAAAATGTGTGCTTTGCCGTAACGCCGCAAATCACCTCCTTTTATTCGTAAACTCATGTATCAAAAAGAGCTGATTGGTAGCTCTCCCGGATGTGAAATAGGCCTGTTAGGCCATATAATAGGCCCAAATCAATTCTTGTGGATCATACAAATTTATGGCCCTTATGGTGTTTTGCCATTTTCTTTAGATTTAACACCTGATTGTCACTCAGTTAAGATTAAGATTTAAAATTATCGAGATGTTTTAATTTAAGAATATTAACCGGAGTTTTGAAAAGATAAAAATGAAGATTTAACTTAATATTAAAACTAACAATTATTTTAGCATTGAGTTATCGAGTTAAGTTAGGTTGGTGAACACAAGCTTTTACATAAAGAGTCTCACCTATTTTTAATTCTTTATAAGAAATCATTTTGCAATAATATATTGTACGTTAAAATGTGCAACCTCATGTACATTCTCCATAAATTAGAACCTAACTACGACTTAAATATACAGATTTCATATACGAATATGTACATTCTGACTTAAATGTACAACACTAAAAGTCAACATTTACTTGTTATTGTTCTAGCTTTTCTTGAAAGAGTTGTTCTTGGAAGGTACTACTTTCGTCCCACTAAACTTTACCTACTAGGTTGACGCTCATTTTAAAAAAATGTAAATGAAAAAGTAAGTTGTGTATGTTAGTTTTTTGTGATAAAGTTATATTAATGTTAAAATAATATATTAGTGTGTGAGATAACTTCCTCATTGATAATAGTTTAATTTTCACGAAACAAAAAAAGAAAAAATATATATATAGTTTTGTAGTAGAGACTAGAGAGGGGAGCACCGGCTTGAAATTTACCCCAATAGGAGCCCAGGAGTGCTCTTAATTAGTACTATTTCAAGTGGTCAACTACATTAGGTCGTTTTCATTTGGAGTGGCATAGGGTCCCAAAAACATGTACAAAAACTGGAAAAATCTAAAGCAGTCAGTCTAAGCTTTAACAACAAAATCTTGGTAGGGACCAATTCCAGGATTGTTGCACTAGTTTCACGTAAAGAGATAAACAGCCAGTCCAATTACTAATCAGTAATCACTAATCACCCACATACTATATTCAATTGAATAAATTGTCATCCATTTGCTTTCTTGCTTCAACTTCTGTATGTTGCGTTGTTGTCAATAATAATTTTATTACCGAACATCATTCCCCGGTATGTAGGAAACATTAAATGATTAAATCATCTTTTGTTATATGTCCCCATCCCATCACAAAATTTCTTCATAGGATCCAGGCAAATGCGTGCGCAATTAGGTGATTTAGGTTGATTATCTCTCTTAATAACAACTCAAAGCTAGATAACAGATTAGATAACTAAGGGGCCTAAGCATTAAGGCGCCTGTTACGAGATGATTAACTTAACCTCATACGAGAATACACCACGTCTACATTAGTGATCAATAATTAGAGCTAAGCTAAGGTTAGGGGTTCACAAGTATATCTTCTACATACACATATATTACAGATAATGATGTAATCCGATGAGCTCTTTCTGCGGTCTCTGGGCAAATTATCCAAAATCTCACTGTGATCCGATACCTTGAAGTTTCTTGGCAGCTCGAATGAATTCCATGATCACTTGTAGCTCGTCAACTTGCTGTTGCATTAAGAATTAATGAGTTAACTGTTGTATAATAGATTTGTCATTATTGCACTTTCATTGCAACATGGAAATACCTGTGAAGAAAAATGTTGCTGGACGGCAATGAGCAGTTGTTCTCTTGTAAGGTTAGGATTAATATTTGCCTGCACCAAAACGAAGATTAATAAAGGCAGCAGGTATAGTCGTATAGAAATATGTGTAAGTGAAGAAAGGACAGAGATGTGTAACCCACAAGATCGAAGTAGCGCCAATATCTCCACAAAGATCCAGTTCCAAGCTTTGTCAAGTTAACTCTCTAAACATAACAAAAATGATAAAGGTTAATGGAATTATACTCTGCAACTAACAGAGAGTAACACGGTATTTTGAGTTTCCACATCTTCCACTTACCAACTGAGCTGCATTACACTTTGATTGAACTTCTCGGCAATCCTTGCGATAGATTGACTTGGTGTGTACAGATGAAGACCATGGCCTACTATACCGAATTCTAGGCTTGGTTATCCTTCCGAACTGAAAGCTGGAAGCTGTTTCAAGATAAGCAATGAAGCCAAGGGCCTAAACATCAATGAAATCATAGCTAAACCAAGAAAATAATGGAACTTGTGGGAAGATTTGCAACTTACAGAAACGGTGTTGGTCCTTTTCAACAATATCAGAACCACTACTAGAATCATCAAAGTCGTAATCATCATCTTCCTCGTTCCCTGTAGGAGGTTCTAACACACTCAAAGCATTACGTTGGAGCTTGACCTCAACCCCATTCTTCAATACCTGGTCATGTCATGAATAATTAGCACAAAATAGCTTTGGTTACATAAACCAAACACTGAGGCCAGAGAAGCAGAGCTTAAACTGAGTAACTAATTTCTTTGGTTATCACCGTTGTACTTGTACAGACAGAATATCAATATATCAATCCTTACTTGAGTTTCTGGTAAAAAAGGATCCAAATAACAATACAGACTTAGAAAGCAGAATAAAACTTCTCTATATTACACATGACTTTACAGAACAACAATATCTAATGATAGTAATAAGTGTATTCAAACTAGAAGTCATCAAGTCAATATAAACTAAACTTCTACAACTTGCACAGCAAAAACTTGAAAAGTGAAAATTTCTGTAGAAATCAGGCACATGGTTGAGCCTGAAAATGTTTGGTCATATTGCAATCATACAGTACTCCCTCTCACATAAGTCTCTTAGCAGATAAACCCCCATTATATTCCCAATCCACGTGAAATGTCTTGCTCACATTTCACAAGACAAAGGATCAAAGCTTTAATCATTGGCAAAAGTTTAACTAAACAAAATAAGCAAAAACACTAAACAATGCTCTAAAAACAATCTAGTAATCAAATACGTATGCTAAATCAGGAAGAACAGTAACCATACCAGCCAATGCCAACCACCAAGTCCAACAGCCTTCTTGACAACCCCTTGCAAGCCCACCAAAACACTCTTTGTTCTGTTATTACCAGTCACAACAACCTTAGTATGCCTCGGAAGAACAGAGAGCTCTTCATCACCACTTTCCTCGCGAAAAGGCGACAGAACCCTCGAAGGACAGAATCTCGTTGCCAACATCTCTCCTTCAACAGTGAAAAAGCAGTAACTACAGATCAACAAACCACTCCCTTCCCTTCAAAATGACATCCCCTGTTCCAAAACAGGATTCCAAACACAAACAGCACACTAACTGAAGCTCACTGATCACTAATTTGAACTAATCACTTCACATCAGCGTTCTCTGAGACGCATCAATAAGCTTCCAGCTCTGAAATAGAAATCAAACTATAACAATGTCAAAAAGGCACACAATCTGACAAGGCAATTAAAGCAATACCAGGAGGATTCCCACAACTGAATTTACAAATTGCACGAATTGCTGAGAAACATACTCGATTTCCAACCCTTCTTTTATTAAGATTGACATGCATATTTTGTGGAAATTATAAATGTAACACACTGAATATCTTGTGATCACAATAAATGAAACAACCAATAAGAGAAACCAATATTCATCTACCAATATTAAATTCACAAGGCTCCAATTCTCCTTCACACAAACACACACACACTAAAAGGCATTATTTATACATTTCCACAATTGTTATACTCTGACAATCCGATTCTGATTCATCACCTAATTAATTAATCAGTAAACCAAATCTATCAGCACTAATCTACAACTGCTAGTAGTACAAACTACAAATACATTAATCTGATTCCAAATCATTTTCTGAAAAACAGAAAAAGTTAAAGCAGATTAAAAAAAGAAAGAAGAAGAAGCTAATACTGATTAGATTACCTGTACGGACGAACAGTATGTAGATCCACTCAGCTCATACGCTCAGGTAACATTCGATCTTCTCAACTCATACGCAGTCGATCCGCACTCAGTCCATTTCAGGTAACATTGGTGGTAATGATTCAAAATTAAATGTGGTCTTTTCAATTAGGTGGTCTAAAACAACCTAAATCATTCAGAATAGACATGTTTATACAATAACATCAACTATGCCAGACAAAAAACCTTACCCACAGAAACACAAAACCTTAGGTAACAAAATACAAAACCTTATATCATAATTTTCTTAATAGCATATAAACTAAGCAAAACTAAGCAAACTGTGCTCCATCACATAACCTTAACCACAGAAACCACAAAACCTTAGCAATACCTAACTAAAATCTTAGCAAAAACAAAACCTAAATCAATAAAAATCACAAAATCACAAAATCAACAAAAGCACACTAACCGTAACAGTAACATTGGAGAGGAGAGAGATAGATCCGGAGTGGTGGTGTGCGGTGGTGGTTTGCGAGGAGCAGTGGCGGACGGAGGAGGTGAGTCAGTGATCGTGATCGGAATGAGAAGACGAAGACGGTGAAGCGGTGAGCGTGAGATCCAGGAACCTCCACGAAGACGAAGGTCACTCACGGGTTGACTCATCACACGCGGTGATGGGAGAGCGCGGTGATGAGAGGTGAGCGGTGAGCGGTGAGGGGAGGGCGGCGCGCGGAGAGCTGGCGGCGACGAGAGGGCGTCGCGGAGAGGTGGTAGTTGCAGTTGAGGACGGGCGGCGCGCGGATTGTTCCAGATACGGTAGAGGTGGAGATGAGAGAGAGAAGAGGGAAGAGAAAGGAAGAAGGAGAAGAAATGGGAAATTTGGGGAAAATGGTGAAATTGGAGAAATGAGATGTGGAATGAGGTTTATATAACCCGGATTCGATTTGACCCGACCCGGATCCGCGAAAATTCAAATCAAATTAAAATTAAATGTGGTCTTTTTGGTGGTCTTTTCAATAGGTGGTCTAAACCAAGAAAGTGTCATTTTGTATACCACAGAGTTCACTATATACAACATATGGTACGCGAAAATAACAAACATATTAATTGAACATCAACATTATTTATACTACTACCATAAACGCGTATAGAGGTTTCCAGTTGCAGGCTGCAGTTGAAAACGAAGTAACATCACACACTGATATATACATGCACATGTTTTCACAATATATTTCTTGTCTTTTAATTATCATCTTCACATATTCAACAAACATCCACAGATAAAATAAATCACAATATAATCTTTGCATATATCGGACAGAAAAGACACAACTCATTTGGTAGTCCTTTACTTCCAACTAATAAGTCGGGATTTAAATCACCATTTACTTTTTCAAAAAAACAAATATATTTGCATATATCAGTAAATTAGATATGAAGCTAGTGTTGGATCGAATGACATGAAGCTTTTACGTACCCAGCCCAAAATCTGAATAGCTTTCACATATATATATAGATAGATTAATTCTTATATATATGTGATCAGGGATGAACAACTGGAACCGAAAAGTGTGGTTCCACTGGAAGGGTAGTGGTCTCCACGTCCTTACCATCAGGGTTAACAGCTTTGCAGCTTGGTTTGGCCCTGCTGATTAAGTACTTGAGAGATGACTCGAATAACCAGAGTCGCATAAAACGAATCATGTTACGCTTACGACGACTCTCATCTCTTCGTTTCGACCTTTTTCTGCCTCCTGCAGCCTGTTGATCACGTGGTCGTTTTGAATCCTTTTGAACCCCAATCCCTTCTTTATTGGTAATGTGAAGGGTGAGTGTGTGATGATCTTGGCTCTCCATCTTGAGATGAGAGCAAGACAAATCGTTGTTGCATTTGTCGAGATTGTTTTGGTGTTTTGGGAGTTTGAGAGATTTTGAGTTTGTGTGTATACGGAATGTGGAGATGAGGTTCAAGATGTGGTTCGCCATGGTCTTTACTTGCTAGTTTTGGGTTGTATATAGCAACTTAATATAAGTGGTTTAATATAGGCAGATACAGTGTATATATAGTCGATATATATATAATCTATGGAAGTATATATATATCTACCCTTGAGGCAGGAACATTTATTATGTTACAAAGTAATACATAGTTTCTCTTATTCTCAAACTTAGCAGTAGTTCATTTTAGTTAGTTTAAATTTGTACTTTAATTACTTAACTTCAGTTCAGTTAAAAAAATTATTAAAAAGAACAAAGCCGTAACATTGGAATTCCAAATTTACAAATTAGAAAATTGTCAATTAATCTAAAATAAAATTATTATTTTGAGAGGGTAAATTTTTATAGATAACGTGTTCGAGTAAGTTTTAAAAAAATGGAGAACCATCAATCTTAACAAAAATGATGCTTTGTCAAAAAAACAAAAATGATGCATGTTGATATAAACAATCACAAAACTTGCTCGATCAATAGGGTTATAGGAACTTATTCATTTGTGAGTTATGGAAGTCTTATATTGTTTAATTAAGTTTAAAAACATAATTTATGTTATAAGTAAAAATACCTACTCCAGCTGTCCCATAATTAGAGTAACATTTTGTTTTTAACAAAGATTTTAAGAAATAGAGTATAATATGAAGATATAATGTAACCGAGGTAGGTTAACTATAAATCGAGTTCATTCTTTTTTCTTTTAAAAAAAATAAACCTAGTTGTTGATATATATTACTTCGTTTTTTGTCTTTTGGCCCTTTTGGAAGTAGGAACACATATTAATCAACAAAAAGTGAAAGTTTTTACAATGGATAAAAGGGCTTAAGGATTGCCCTTTATTTTCCAAACCAAAAAAAACTATTCCGTCCGTCTCACGTAAATTGGTATATTTTGACTTTTTACATTTAAATTTTATAAATTTTGACCGCATATTACTTTTAAATTATAATAATAAAATATTTTTAAGAATTATATTGCGATACTTTGCATACTAAATTTTCAGTATATAATTCAATTAAAAATTTTATTATAGTTAAACAATAATATGTAGTGAAAATTGACAAAATTTAACTGCAAAAAAATTAAAATGTATTACTTTTCGTGGGACGGAGGAGTAACAACTATATTTGCAGACATACCAGGCTTTCTACCATGTTAACATGTTCAACCTAGAAATGTAAGACCACTAGTTAAAAAAAAAAGTCTAAAAAAGACCAACACCATGTTTTAGCTTTTGATCTCTAATATTTTGATTGAGGATATGCATTGTTTTGGTGATGCATGTTTAATGTTTTAATTTTTGAGCAGTTTAATTTTTTTTATGAAGGATGTGTAATGTCTCATTTATAAAACAGTCTAATATTTTGATGGTTAATGTTTAATGTTTTGATAGAAGATGTTTAATGTTTTAGTCTAAAATGAGTAATGTTTTGGAATCTAAGAATTGTGAGAATCTGATGGAAAATTAGATTTGCGAATTTAATAATGTTTTGGTGTAATATGTGTAACGTTTTGATAGAATGTTTTGGTGTAACCTGCATAATGTTTTGTGGTAACATATGTAATGTTTTTATCATGTTTTGGTCTTTTTATTGGTCTTTTTTAAAAGGGTGATCTCTCTAAAGACTATAACGGGTAACTCTAACGGGTAATGTTTTGTGGGACGGAAGGTAACTCTTTACCTAATATACATATATTGCCACTCCGAGTCTATTTCTACAACTTTGCATTAAGCCTCAATATATTTTAGAATCATTCATGTATATAAACTACCCTTGTTGTTATATATAGTTAATGACACATAGTGGTCTATATTAATGGAGCTTCAAATCTCCATTATGTGTGCCGTAACCAGTCTTGGACGTACTTTTTTTGATGATCTTAATAACTCCTAATAGCTACATTGATGGATTCTAGTTTAGACGAGTGCATTTTACTACTTAGTTTCTTTTTACCCTCGCATGGGTTTATTTGCCCGCCAGTGGGTTTATCGTTTCTTTCTTTTACTTTTCTTGTAACTTTGCGTTTTTGCCTTTTTAATATATAGTTCGGTTCCTTAAAAAAATCTAGGCATCTAGGCACAGTACGAGTTCGTAGGACATGGATAAACACTTCAAATATATCATGGTACAAATTAGCAGACTCTGAAAACTGCCTACACTAACATTCTCCCCCTTTTTGCCAGCTTCTTCACAAATACTTTAAGTGAACTCAGATCAGACTGCTGTAGTTAAGAGGTGGCAAAACTCCATAAATAGGCATTTAGTGTAGGACTCTTCGAAGTTGCAGGAACACCAAACTAGGGTTGTGATAACCGTGCAAAACATACACTTATAATTTACAAATAATTGGTCTTCCTCAAATTTTTGTAATTGGGTAAACGTCAAATTCAATGCAGAATGAGAGGAACATTCTAGCGGTATGTGGAACGTGAGTGACTACGTGAGTTTGAGGTCATCTGATGTACTTGGTTACCAATGAAATCGAATTTAACACAAACGCAATACTTACCACAAAGTCCACATCGTTTTATAGGACAAATTTGGAGCGATTAGTTTCAACAAAAATCAGCTTACTGTACGGCAAAATATGCATTATTTGTTGGGAATGATCACCCACATATAAATGATGTTGATAATGAACGTATATTATGAAACAGTTTATATGCATAATAGAATGTTTAATTCATTGTATTGTAAATAGTTGGATATTCAGGACAACGAAACGTATCTCAGTTGGTAAGACGATTCACCTCCAACTAATAGATCGTGAATTTGAGTCACATGTTTGTCATTTCGAAAAAGAAACAAGTTTATATTCAGTGTAATATAATTAATGTGCATTGTCAAAAATAGTTTATATCTCGAATACGTGCGGATCGTTGAAGCTAATTACTAAGGGAACTTCCCTTAAAATGTGTAAGACTTTTGGAATCACCTGCACAAGTGGTAATTGATGTCTATCTAGAAGAATCCTTATTAATAAGCAAAGTTACGAACTTATTAATAAGCAACAAACTGAGCTTAAAAGCTAATTGGACGAAAACATAGAAGGGTAATAATAACATAACCACATAAGCACAAGTGAAGATCACATAGCCATAGGTATATTAATACATTGACATGACATGAATAAACATGAAGATTAGGTAGGCAGTGAAGTTTTGAGGTGTTAAATGCAAAGCGAATTCTGAGCTTGAAAAAATGAGGAATTTTGTGATTTAGGTAAAATATGGAGTGGTAACAAAATTGGAGAAAGAGGTTGGAGGGTGTATGATTGTGGATGTGCATGAGAAGTCACATCTACTAGCTGGGCTTTGAGAATAGAACAACTCCAAAATGAAACTTGGTTGATAGAACTTGTAGGAAAACATGCTCCACTATTAAAAAATAAAAGAATTAGAAGTGATAGAATTCTATCTCATCTAAAAGCTCGAACTTGTAGAGAGTTGTGGAATCTAGTCATATATATTAATTCCCGAATAAGAAGAATCACGTGAAGTGTAGTTAATTGGGTTAGGAAGTAGTAGTACTAGAGTAACAATGACGGATAGCAATAGCTCCTGTAATGTAATACTGTTCAGACACTCTCCCTCCTCCTGTTAATGTCATAATGTCACATTTCCTACTCTCACAACCTAACTTTGATAAGATGAGATAGTTACACTCGATGCAACCAATAGCTATTTTCTTAAGGTTAAGGCTACTTAATCAAAAATGAAGTATATTATATGATAAATAATAGTGTAAAGAAACAAAACTCGTGATGAACAAAATTGAAATACGAGCAACATTGAAAAAAAATCTATATATATATTAACAATCTCAAATTTTCAATGTTCGAAAAGTTAAAGTTCGTCTGGCATTTTCTGTCCGGTCTTATATATGATAAACGTTGAATGTTGATGGCTCGGCAGAGTCTCCACCAAAACTACCTAAATGAGTTTATTTAAAATAATACTCCATCTGTCCCACAAAACATTATCTATTGGTATTTATGTGCAGTTTAAGAAAATGATTAAAATTAATGAAATTAAAATGAAAAAGTATATAGGGTAGGTTACTTTTTGAGAATGTGTGGTGATAAAGAAGTGTATTAATGTTAAAATAATGTTTTTGTGTCGAATAACTTCCTTATTTAGTAAGGGGTAAAGTTTTGCGGGATATTTAAAAATAGAAAGTAGTTAAAGTTTTGTGTAACGGATGGTTCGTGTATTATAGATTGTAAGATTGTGGAGAGAACTAACTAACCAAGAGGAAGTGTAATTTTATGAGGACGGACTCGACGCAACATTTTGGGACTCGACTGTGCCAAACTCCTTAATTCTAAATGTTTATGCATGTAGTGTTGAAATACGCATGCATCTCGCCGTACATATACAAAATCAAGAAAGGGATAATTCTACGCTAGGGGCGAGACCAATTGTCTAACCGAAAGAAAGAGTATGTGAACCTATATAAATTCAATTAAATGATGATGCATCTCTTGTCCAATACCATGTACTACTACATTGTAGTGTAATAAAGTTACAAATTATAAGGGACCACTGCCTTAAATGTTATCTTAATTCTAGAATATAGCAGCTCGTGAACGTGATGATGTTACCTCTCTACGTCTACTAGACGTAGTTCGTATGTTTCTGTGTAGCATTAAATAAAAATAAGAGAAACAATTAGGAAAGACCACCTATTTTAGTCTTTTATTCAAACACACAATTTATAATATAAACCTTTAAAACTGAAAAAACACCAAAAAAAAAAAAACTCGCGGGCCAACCCGCCGGGTCGGGTGTCCCGCGGAATTTTTTTTTTTTTTTTTATTTTTTTGTCTATTTTTAAG
>JAYMSL010004226.1:0-11370 GCA_036897195.1 Plantago coronopus | reverse complement strand
GTAGATAGGAACGCGTGTACTTGATACTTTTCATCTAGTGGTTTTACCCCAAGCAAGGGGCTCATGCAGTAGAAATACTGCATGAAAAGTTTACATCTTATCTACTTACATTCCGCTGTGTTCTTACTCTACAATAGTAGTGAAGCTGTTCTCTGTCATTAGTCCGGAGTTGTTATCTGTGTTCTCATAACACTTGTGACAACACCGTTCGACAGTGCTTACTTATTTGTTTATGTTCAAAGTTATTCGATCCTAACTATGCAGGAAGCCTGCACTTTCATATAGTTATTTCATAGTACACTGAGAACCTGGTTGAGAAGTTTTGGTGAGGTATTTAGATACACGTTCATCTCTTTGCATAGAGTATAGTTCAGTTTAATTTGAATGATTGGAATAATTCTTCTCAAAAATAAATAATGCATGGGAACAATTTGGTACCACCGTACCAGTCGTGTAACATGGGATTATTTTGAGATTTATATATCTGATTATTGTGACATTGTAGTTGTCTATTGCACATTTAAGATTTCTGGTAAAGTTTCCAGATATGTCATTCTACAACAGCTCTGATGAACCTGGATGTTAACAGTTTCGCTTTTCAATTGATAATACGTTCAGTTGAGAGCTACAAAGCTGGAAATTTATGGTGTTTTGTCATGTTGAGTGAATTTCATCTCTATCTTCAAAGAACAGTTTCTGTTTCTGTGTGCAGACTGCAGATTGTTTCACTAGTACTGTTAATGATTTCACCAAGTTATGCAATCAGGCCTCATCACAAGAAAGCATCGAACAATTGTAGTACTGATATTATTACAGAAAACCGAAGAAAATATTGTTTTGATAATGTACTGGGAAAAAGAGATCTGGAAATTCAAACAGCTAGCTTATTCATGTTTGGAGCTCATTGAAACCGCGGCAGATCACTTTGATCTCATGGCTGCTGGTGATCATCAATCCAGTTCGGAGGCATTAGAAATGGGTTGCAACTTGCAGGTGGGGGAGGAAAGGGGAACGACGACGATGATGATGGCAAGATGGATGGATTTGATGAATCAGATGACGCCATGACGGACATTAGGAAGTTAAAATCATCGTTGGTCAATGATGATGGTAGCGAGGAGTAATCAGCCGTCCCAGTAGACAACAGTGGATTTCCAGATATATCAACATCTTCATCGTTTGATTGTACACCTCCAAATCCATTTCCCACAAAATTCAACGGATTTCTGAAACCAGACATCTCGGTGTCGATCAGGAAGCTGCTGACCGGATCAAGCAGCATTGCTGGATCTGTACTGGTGGGGTTACCTAGGCTGCCAAAGGCGAAACTGTCATTTTGGTTCAAGAATCGATTCTGATTACTAACCAAATCTGAGGGTTGAGAATAAGACATGAAATCAGGATCAGGTCCGAAGGAGTTGTATGGTGGTATTTGGGGAGAAAACGAGGTTGGTAATGGGGGTAAACTGGCGTTGGGACTTGCTGCCAGCCAATTGAATGTTGATTCAACAGGAGCACATGTTTGCGGATGGATATGAGGCTGAACCGTGGTGGGAGTTGGGTTGAACATGTCCTTGTGCTCCTGATTGTTCACAAGGTAAGTAGCACTGGGATCTGGAAGACCTGGGGCGGATTGTGGTGCAGCAGCAAGTTGGTTGTTCTCATAAGCTGCCACTATCTTTTTACAGACACCTGAGTTCCAAAAGTTCTTGATCTCATTGTCAGTTCTTCCAGGGAGATGCTTGACTATTTTGGACCACCTGAAACAAACAAAGAAGAGTTGTCAATAGATTGCGAAAAAATTGACAATCTTGTACATGTTCTAATTCTCATTGTTATACACAATTTTGACAAAACTTGTTTATAGATTTAAAATTAAATTCATACTTATTTCCCAAGATCTTCTGGAGCCGGATGATGAGAACGGCTTCCTGGTAGGTTAACATTCCTCGTTTCAGATCTGGCCTCAGGTAGTTGTACCACCTGAATCTACAGCTACAGCCATCTCTTCGCAACCCTATTGCGCAAAACAACCCAATATATATTGTTACTTGTTCTGTCTCATGATTGGCACGAAAGAATTGAAAATTTAATCTCAATTTTGGTTTGGATGACTCTAAACAAACAAATTCTTTACAAAACAATTCCATTTGCTGCTCTAAGTTGCTACTGCATAAATCAAAATAACAAAATCTTTCTACTCGCTGCAGCCTTCGAATTGCGCTAGTTTTAGACTAAATTCCATGATCTCTCAGATTCGCAAATCAAGTTATGAAAAGGGGAAAAATTCATACCAGCCAATCTTGGAAGTTGCTTCCAGTTACCAGTTCCGAACATTTCAATGCAGCGCTTGAGTCTGCTGTCTTCCTCGAGTGACCAAAGACCCCTCTTCAACTCCTGGTGGTTTTCCTCCATTCTTCAAGTCTTGCTATGTAAGAGAAGAGAAGACAGTGAGTGAAATGAAATGAGTTACTGCTTTATGATATCTGCAAGAACATGACAAACCAGAAGTGAAATGAAATGAGCTATACTGCCTTATGATATCTGCAAGAACATGACAAACCAGAAGTGAAATGAAATGAGCTAGTTACTGCTTTATGATATCTGCAAGAACATGACAAATCAGAAGAAACACAAAACAGATGACATAAGAGCTAGAAAGAAAGTACCTGCAGTTGGAAATGAAGGAGAAACTAGCTAGGTAGCTAGCTCTTGTAAGATGTTGAACTTATATGTAGCTAGCTAGTTCTGTAGTGACTTCTATGGAATGAAGAACTAGTTTCTGCTCTGATTTTATAATGCCATTGTTACAGACTTACAGCAATGAAATGAGTAACAATTTTATTGCATATTTATGATTACATTTTCCAGAACAGCTTTGCCTGAACCTGGACTGTGTTCAAATTTTTCAATGAATGATATAAAGCTGGAAATTTATGGGGTTTTGTCATGTAGTTTTATCTAATTTTCTCATGTTCTGTCATCTCTATCTTCAAAGAACCGTTTCTAATTTTCTATGAGATTATTTTCACCAATGGAAATAATCAGGCCTCACAAGATCAAAACATCAAAATATAGCATCAGGCCAATCTGCTATTTTTATGGCTTTAATCTTGATTCACAATATTAATCCAGGATGCGCATACATATGGTTTGCGCTACATGGAGGGTGTACATCTTGCTTTATTAATTTTGGAGATGGAGGATACTGGTCTTGCAACTTGCAGTGATGAGCAAGAAGCCGGGCATCACCCTCGGGGATGGAGAGAATTGATATCAGTTTTAACTTGCAAGGATATTGAGCAAGCGCTATCGTCTTATAAGAATATCATAGCTCTAGAATTTGTCAGATGTCATTTCATTTATGTTCATGACTAACAATTTATTTGTATTGTGTTACTTCTTGGTGATTCATCATAGAGACTTAGCAAACCGGCCATTCTCGATCGGATCAGCTGTTTTTTTTCCAGGTCTGGTTCGAATCAGATCGTAACGGATTGGACTTGGGTGAAGTTTGGGTTTGGGTGTTTTTGGGTTCGGGTCTAGTTCGGATAATAATACTTCGAGTCCGTTTGGATTGGATCTCTTCGAATTATGAGGCACATGTCATTTCAGATCTGGTTATTTTCGATTAAGTCACGGATCGGGTCAATTTTTTTGATAATTTGTAGTTACCTAAATTTTGAAAATATTCCACTACTTTTTTTTGAAAATATCATATGAACTCTAATTTAGTCTAAGCAAACATAATTTCAAATATTATTCAAAGGTTCAAATTTAATTTGAATAATAAGTTGTCGGATTGTCTAGGGTGAAATTATATTCGGGCACTTTCGGGTTTGATGATTTCGGGTAATTTTGAATTGGATCCATTCGGGCCAATTCAGGTTCAAATCAATTTCATGTTGATACTTTTTTGGTTCCGGTCAAATTTCAGGTCAAGTTAGGGTTGTCTAACCACCAAATTTTCGGTTTGGATTGGATATATTCAGATCAAGTTTCGAGTTTTAATCGGTTTTGCCTGGTCTAGGTATTCTTGTAGATAATACGATTTTAAATGTAAAAAGTTAGCTCAGTTTTCGCAGATTCGGTTCAACATATTAGGCTTTCTTTGGTTTTTTTCAGTGGGGTTAAACTGAAAACTGCATAAGTGAAAATATCGCTTTCTTTTCTAAATTTTTCAGGGGGGTTCAATTGCAAAAACAAAACTAATATAAGGGGTAGTCTGCCTTTATATTTAATTTTATATTAAATTCAAAGGTTAATCGGTCAAGAATTATTAAATTTTTTTAGCACTATTAATCAAGTTTAACGGAAAATTAAAGTAGGGGATGAACGACACCTTTTGAAAAAATATGAAAATATAGCTTCGTTTAAATTTTTCAGTGGGACGGGGTTAAATTGCAAAAACAAAACTAATATAATGGGGGTAATCTACCTTTATATTAAATAGGAGTAATTTGATCCGTCAAGAATTAATGAAAAAGTTACAAAATTAACATCATTAAACAAGTTTAATGGAAATTGATGTGGGGCGAGTGGCACCTTTTGGAAAAATGCAGGGTGTAAATAGCCTATAAAAATAATATAGGTGTTTAATGACCTTAATTTTTGTATAAAATACTGGGGGTTAAATAACCAAAACCTCAAATTAAGAGAGGAGAATTTACCAAGTTCCGTCTGCCATTGTTAGGGTTGAGGAGCATTGAGACTAATCTTGTAACTTCCTTCTGATAATAAATCATTCTTCGTGTCTCTCCTCCGTCAGGTGGGAACGTTGGTTTCTGAAGCTCATAAATCTACGTATCGTAATATTTTCTGCACACCATTAGGGTTCTTCGTTAGGCTGAGTTGGGGATTTCTCGATTTCAGTGGATGTAAGGGTTCTTCGTTAGGTTAAGTTGGGGATTTCTCGATTTCAGTGGATATCTTCTTTTTGAATTTATATTATGCGACAAAAGGGTAGTTCCATATCCGACCAGCTGCAGTAGGCGAATCATCACTTACCTACTAGGAATACGTCATGATCACACATTTTTTACCGTTAAAATGAACACGTACGTGGTAATGTGTCGGTCCAAAATGTAAAGCTCTGCCCCACCCAGGAAATCGGGAGCCGTACAAGGGAGTTGAGTGTGTTACGAACTACTTATTAGTTGCATACGTAATAAACGATAGAATCCTATCGCGAATATCTAGATCGTCTCCTCCCTCCAAACATCCGACAAAAATTTATAAAAGACTTTCTATGTTCAAAAGGGAAACATAAAAGTTTTAATACATAGTTTTGGCGTTCATTATCATGATCCTAGTTCTGCCTCAACTTAAACGCAATATATATGATAATTAGCGGAAATTCAACAAAATTGTGATCACTAACCCTAGTCAATTATAACCTTAATTAAGTTAATATGCCTAACCGAGTTGAGAAGATTGAGATTAGAGAGGTTCTAGGTTCAATTCCCGAAATTGCGATTTTTCTTTGATCTTTCCTACAAATGGAATCACTACTACTAATTTTGGTAATGATGTGTTATTAGTTGTAATGTCCATCATCATTTAATAAAATTAAAGAAGCCGATTAATTAATTATCTAATCAAATTTAAAATCTAAATTGTCGCAAAAAATATATTTAAAACCTTAATTAAAAGAGTTGAAAAACATCAAGAAATTGCATAGGATAGTAAATAATCTAAGAAAATATTTCATAACTGATAAGAAAAGAAACAAACTGAACTGAAACAAAAGTAGGTCTTACACATTGTTCAACAAGATGCATAACAGACAGAAACATAAAACTTCAAAACACAGAAACCCAGAAAATTTGACAAGTTCAGAAACAAACAAACACAAATTTGAAAAACAGACTAAATCAGACAAACAACTCCATCGGTTTCAAGGCTGATAACTCCAGTTCTGCTGAGGCATGCCAAACGGGCCAGGGTATGCTGCTGGGGGCGGTGGTGGAAAGGAGGAAGAGGACGAAGATGATGACGACGACCCAGATGGATTTGCTGATGATGCAAACGACCCCATGAGAGACTCGATGTAGTTGATATGATTGTAACTGTTGGGCTCCGGGTTGAAATAATCATCCATCTCTGGAGAAAAGCACGACAGGTCAAAATCATCATCAATCATAGCATCCAGATCTAGTTCTCCAACTCCAGTCTCCTCAGCATTGTCATCATTCGCCATCATTTCCATTGGATTGTAAAAGTCAGGCTTCGCGGTATTGTTCACGAAGAAGCTGTTTTGATCAAGCTGCAGTGGATCAGTAGTGATGGGATCAGTGAAGAAGAAACTGTCATTTTGCCTGATCATAGCCTGATTATCATTCAGATCAAACTGCTGGGGATAGGGCGAAAGAATGTGCCACACAGGCGGAGCAGGAGGAGTGTAGGAGCTGAAGGTTGGCGGGACATGGAGAGAAGGCGGCGGTATCATTGGGCCTAAGCTAGCCTGAGCAAACACTGGTGGCTGGTCGTACATTCTTGGTTCGACAGGAGCATATGAAGTATGGATACGGATTTGGTTCATATTGGAGGATGGGGTGAACATGTTGATCTGATTTGGACCATTGAACCAATTAGCCGAAGAGGCGGTCCCACTACTAGAGGAGTAGTGTGGTGAGGCCGCAACCATCTGGTTGTTGCCGTTGTTGTTGCCATTGGTAATAAGCATGAGCTTCTTCTTGATGCTCGAGTTCCAGAAGTTCTTCACCTCGTTGTCAGTTCGTCCAGGGAGGTGTTTGGCTATTTGTGCCCACCTGGAATCAAACCGGAAAATTGTTGTCAATTTACATGTGACAAAATGTCTAATTAAATTTCCTACAGCTAGCTAAAATTAATTGCACAATTATTGAAGGTTTAAATTTTTACCTGTTTCCTACAACTCCATGGAGCTCGATGATGAGAGAGGCCTCCTGCTGAGTGAAGCTTCCACGCTTCAGATCCGGGCGCAGGTAGTTAATCCAGCGCAGCCTGCAGCTCTTGCCGCACCTTTGCAACCCTGATCCAAAAAAAATAAGTCCAACTCCTTCGAAAACTGAACCAAGCATTTCATGTGTGCATTTCTCGTGTTTCTTGTGAAGTAATGATTCATTAATGACGCATGTATGCAGAAAAAACCAAAAAGCAATTCTTCTGTTGGATCCTTTAGCTAAAAACACAAATCAAAAGAGTACTGTACAAAAGTCTAACAATCTGGCAAGTTTTGAACAAAATCACTCAATCTACGAACTCAGATGCGCGAATCGGAAAACCTAAAGCGAAAAAAACATAAAGACAGAAGTGCATGTACCAGCAAGTCTAGGAACAGCACTCCAACAGCCATGGCCATAGGTGGAAACGTAGCTTATCAGCTTCTCGTCCTCCTCGGGAGACCACAAGCCCCTCTTGACTTTCTGTTTGTTGCAACAAGTATGATGATGTCCCATTTCTAGCTCCAACAAGTAGATCGACGATAAAACTGGTAATACGGCTTACTTATGCGTAGGAAATCTCACATCTGCAAGAACACAAACACAGACAACACAGGCACATATATAAGAAAGAAACAAGAAACAGTTGAGAAGAAGTAGAGTACAAGTTGGAAGAATGTGCAGGCTTGTGAATGATGAATCAAGGGAGGAGGGTACAATGAGGATTGTGCAATAAATGTATACTACTAGTACCTCCATTTGAGGGCCCTAGCTAGCTCTCTTGAGAGATTTTGGGCTACAGAAAAGCTGCTAGCCTTACTACCCTGAGAGAGTGAGGAGTGAGTGACTTTGGTGTGGGAGAAGAGTGAGATGTGATGGGGTATTTATACTAGGATGTGTAGGGCTAGTAGACATTCTAGATCAAACGGTCCATTTCTCCACGGGTCGCCCATGCAGTATTGCTGACCCTACTGTTCGACATGTATTTCCTGCAAGTTTTACTAGGGTTTTTTACTGCAGGACAAAGTAAATCTGTCAGGGATCTACCCTCTCAACAGTCAATTCATGCAGGCTTTTAGCTCTTGTATTCTAGTGACTTCTTTCAACAGTCTGATGTTGTAACATATCGCACATGGAAATGTGTGATGACACACTCGTTAGGGTTTGGTTTGCTTTACTTGCCTTAATATGATATTTAAATGTAGATTAGTAATTTAATATAAGTGCTTAGGGTTTGCTTTAATTTGTATCAATATTTAATTAAATGTGCACAAGAATATGAGCTTAGGGTTTTTCCTTCAGTTTGCTTGAATATTTAAATGTATATAAGTCTATAGAGTTTCATGCGTTAGAAGAATTAATGTATTAATCATGCCACAGCACACCCAAGTGTTTTTCTTGGTTTCTCCTAATGTTGAGTAAAATCTTGTTATAATTTGTCAAACGGGAATTCTTCGGATGGGACGGAGGAAGTCGAATAAAATTTGGTGTTTTAACCAAATTACATTTAGAGATTTCTATTACAAGAATTGGCTACTTCTTAAATTTTGGGTTTCGAAAAGATATTCGCACAAGAGACTAATCTGGATCTTGCTTTCACATGTACTGCGAGCACTCCTATAGTCCTATTAGGAAATTAAGTACTCCATTTTGTGTGTGGTATACTTTTTCACTTCCAATTTTGATACCGTGAGAAGAAAAACCATTACAATCTATGCTCAATGAATTGAAATTAAGCAACAATTTAGTGTCCAATTCGTTTGAACTTGCGAATTAATATTTTCTTTCTGGAAACGGACTTGCGAATTAATATTAATACTCGCCAATTCTCCATACCAGCGCATTAATTTTCCGACTGTAACTTAATTGCAAATACATTTCCCTCACCGGACGTGCACCTGCCAACTCCGGGGACTGAAACGGAAACCTTGTGTTGACAGAAACGTGTATTTAGTGTGGGTTCTAAATTTGAACTGTACAGTAAAGACTAATGAGTTCGGACAAAAATCTTCGTAGAATACGACATTTTGACAGGCATGTGTTTACACATATATTTACATTACATTTAAGACTGATGACGAAATTCCCAGCTATGAAATACACCTGAAGCTGATGGAATTTTAATGCTTTTGCTTTTTAGCAATAAATAATAATTTGAATTGAGCAGATTCATAATTATAGGAGTATGGGATTGTGTACTTTCATTTCTGTAAAGCAGGCAGTTTATGGTGTTTTTGTCCTGTGCATGAGTTATTACTTTGAAACTGCTACTGGTTTTCTTAGCTGATTTTGAACTAAGATGGCTTCCATGAAGGTATGTTGATTGTATGAATCTAAACATGATGTTTCAGCAAAAAATAATTAAAACCTAATTTAGGAAATATTGGCAGAAACAACTTAAGCTGGTTAATTTTGTGTAATTTTCAGTTTGAGGATAGTTTGAAACCCGATTGTAGAGAAAATATAAATTTCCGCTCAAACAAATGTAAACTGAGTTGAATTGATATCTCCTATGACTACTATAATATTACACACATAACTATTTATGGGCATTAAAAGAATCATTAAATCTCTAGAAGTTGAAGGGCGTTGAGAGTTGAGATCACATGGTTCTTTAGTGGTAGTGATGTATCTCGTAGACATATATAGATGATACCGAGAGATGTATGAAAATATCTCAAAACTATTTTCATAAGTAAATATACTCAAATTTCAGTAGTTTCTTGTTAGGGTGCTTTAACCAGAAAATTTCTTATACTCTTTTTAATTAATATAAATTTTGTCGTTTAAAAAAAAACCAGGAAATTTGATGAAAACTTGTTTAATTATCAATTAAGAGTTATTTACCGAATTAAAGGAGCTATATGGTGGCCAATTGGTAAGGATGCTAGACTAACAGAAAAGAGGTCGGGGGTTCGAACCTCAACAGGGACATAAGATGGTTTAAGCGTATTTGGAGTTATATGGTCCTAAAAGATTAGTGCAGAAGTATGTAGTTAATTTGATGTTAAATAAAGAGAGATAATTTTACGGTTCAAAATTAAAAAAGACTAATACCGTCTACTTTCGGGGAAGAATCTTCCAGATTCTACGAAGAATTAAGCCAAAAAACTGTTTACGTGTTGATTACTGAGTATTTTCTGCAATCCAATTAACTGAAAACAAGATTCCTTCCTCGGCGATTCTTCTAACAACCTGAAGCCTTAACCTAACCCTAATTTGGTCAATTTTAGGTGATTGATTGTTCTCCAAATTTCCGGTGTAACACAACAACCAATCATATTTGATATGTCTTTTTTCCCGCTCTTGGTTTTTATTCGTTAGTAGCATACTGCGAGTTCTTCACACGCTATTGTAGTTATTGAGTGAGTCAGCCCTAACTCATCGATGCTCAATCTATTTCTTCTTTCTTTCAATTTTCTCCATTTATTTCTATTTATATCTTGAGATTCCCCCTCTAAATATAGGAATATATCAATAATTCCCATCTAGGATAACATCCATTTCATCTGTTCAGAGAGGCATAAGCTGATTTAGATTTATTTGTAGTTATAAGGGTCCTAAAGAGTATTGTAGAACTACGGGCTAAGGTAGTTAAATTTGATGTTTTAAAAAAGAGTAAATTTATGATACAAAACGAAGAAAGACAAATATAGTAAGTTTTTGGGAAAGAATCTTCCAAATTCTGCTGAGAGTTAAGCCAAAAAAAACCGTTTACATGTTGATTACTGAATAATCGTGTATTTTTCCAAATCCAATTAACTGGTAACCAGCTTCCTTCCTCGTCGATTGTCCTAAGCTTTAACCTAACCCTAATTCGATCAATTTGATGAGGTGATTGATTATTCTCCAGCTTTATCGGTGTAATACACCAACCAGCCATATTTGATTATTCCCTTTCCCGTTCTTGGTTTTATTCATTTTGGCATACTGCGAATTGTTCCCTGCTGTGTAACAATTATTGAGTGATCGAGTCAGCCCTAGCTCTTCGATCGATGCACTATTTCTTCTTTATTTCAATTTCTTCAATCTACTTCTATGTAAATATTTAGATCCCCCCCCCCTCAAGATGAGAATATATATCAGTAATTCCAATCGTGGACAATCGATCCAATTCACCAGTTCAAGTCCAATTGGCTACAATCAAATTTTATACAAAAAGTATGTTAGTTTTGTTCATATAGTATTGAAATGTAATAGTGACTTAAATTTTTTTTAAAGGCAATTAAATCACATTTAATAATCTTTTTAAACGACTTTATTCAAACTACGATTATACTGCAATATTAAGGGTGATATCGAAAAACGTTTTGACAATTTACACTACAACCTTTTTTTTTCCATCTCACACTATAACCTATTTTCGATTTTCATCTTACACTATTTTTTGACAGCCGTTAAATTTTCTCCGTTAAGGCGCGTGAGGTTGGGGATACACGCGATAAAC
>JAYMSL010004225.1:0-11370 GCA_036897195.1 Plantago coronopus | reverse complement strand
GTTTACCTTACCGCTGTTCTAGTTTAGAATTTGCATTAGGTTAATCTTAGCAGAATATAAATATTATTTTGGTGAGAGTGTGACGACAGCGTTCATCACCTAACTAAATCCGGCCAACACACTTATGTTCATTTATGTTATACACGTTCAAGTTAGGCAGCTTTGAGAACAAATTGTTAATTCAATTTTATAAATTAATAGCCAATAGGTGATTTATACAACTAATTTCTCATATTTTAATTTTCAGTATATAATATCGGTTTTATATGTATTTCATTTAAATATGCTATTTGAGTTTTACATAGTATATACTTCCTTTGCCTCTTGATAATTTTCTTATTTTGTCATTTTGAACGTCTCTTTTAAAGTTTTCCGTTTCTATTTTTGTACATCCGACTTCCCCTAATAAAAATAAATATATTTAAAATTAATCACTCCACTTTCAGAACTAATAATATAGGTAATAATTTGATGTCAATCCAGTTTTAGTCTTTTTTCTTTACAGGGGTTTCATCCCAATAAATTTTACATCGGATGTTTTTAAGGAGGCAACGGTATTGGAGTCGTTTATGTTGAGCTCTGAGGTAGTTTTTGGAGTCTATAGGAGTTGGTATTTTGTGGTGGAGTCGACATTAACTCCTGGTTTGTAAACTCTTTCATGTACTTCTCGTACATGTTTTAATTAACAATTAATATATCTATTTTCCACATTCACTGTTAGTATTATAATCAAAAGTAATTCCCTTTATTTTGTTGACCCAAAATTAAATGGGAAGTTTATTGAGGGAGGGAGGAACTAGTATAGTATGATGGAGAAAAGGGCAAAAGAGATAAAAGAATGTAAATGGACTGGGCTTAGGCCAGTATTCTAGGCCCGTGGGCCGGGCTTGGACGTGACAAAAAGTCACCGATCTAAGTAAGCAGGTTGAATTCCAGCCCGCTAAATTTCATGCAAACTACCCCATACGTTTCATCTCTCTACTGAGTAAATTTCACAGGCTTACGTAATATTGTACAAACCACGTGAACCAAGTTATACCGCACAAGTCCGTTAGACTTTTAGCCCTGTATGACATAATCAAAAATTGGTCTCATGTGAAATTCGAACTTAAGATCAAAAGCCCCTCCTTAACCAATTGAATCAACTGTTGCAGAAAACTAACTAACTTTGCAAAAGAACAAACAAACACGTACTTTCTCTACTTTGGTCGGACAAGATAAAAAAAAACGAGCTAGCATTTGATCATCGACGGACCACAAGATTAGTTATACAGAATGTTTCATCACAAAATAAAATTTGGTATTTCCGGACTAGGTATGTTTCACTTGTATGAAATTGTCAAACATATACTGAATGCTAATTAAAAAGTGAGGAATAAATAACAAGCGACGATGAAATCTTCAAAACCTTTTTATGAGATTAAAAAAACACAAATAACAACTCTTACAAATGACCGATGTCCAAACTAATGCATTGGTAGCATCAGGTACTAATATGTACATTTTGTGAAGCATATAACTCGATATGAAGTCTAATTTTCAAAAGTTCTAGATTCTAACACTCGATAACAACGGTTGATTTTATGAATTTATAGTGTATATACCTATTCAGAATACAACATATATAAATCTGACTAACCAAACGTACCGAAACTCACACATTATCCAAATACAAGTGCAAATACGGTTCAAAAGAAAGAGCGCTTGACCGGAGGCCTCCCGACAGCCCTCATCAAATTGGACAGCTCCAGAACCCTTGCCACTTTAGTGCCTCTCTTGGCTTCAGCTGATGCTTTTCTTTCCTCTGCTTTTCTCCTTGCTTTTGCTATGTCATTCTGCATTTTCTCTAGTGCTTTTGCTCTTTTTTCCTCCAGCTTTCTCTACAAAATTGCACATGAAATATTCATCATGCAACTACATAAAACAGAACAAGTATAAAACAGAGTCATTTCTCTCTTTTATCATCTTTCTTGAGTGCTATTTGGAGCATGTAATGTAACACAATGACTCTATTTAGACAGGGGGCAATACATATTGAATATACTATTTCTCAACCATGGGAGGAGTTTGGACAACATAGTAAGTCCAAATCTGTTCAAGTAAAAAACCTTTATATCACTCATTATTTCACTACACGTGTATAGTTGTATATTGTGAAATCTATACCTAAACTAAAACTAGCATGTTTATTTAGTCTAGGCATATGAAATCCTATAGCAAACATCTTAGGAGACATATAAAGAATCTAGGACACATTAAATAGCTACTAATTATATTACAAGTAGTTTAAGTAATTGATAAATGATTATAGAGGGCATTAAGCCTAAAAGCTTGTTGGAGCTGATTATTACCTCAATTTTCTTCATCCAAGATGTCGCCTTCTGAACTTGCTCACCCTCCCAACCATTAATCACAGCGTCCTCACGCTTAAATCGGTTATTAATCTTCGCGATTTTAGCATTTTGCCACGCACTAATCTTCGAATCCACTTCCTCTTTCTTCACGCGATGCACTGATACCTCACCATCTGAAATTGGGATGTTAGTGTTACTACTACTAGTAGTACCACTAAACTCAATCCCACCACCATGACCACTACTACCACCCCTTGGCGACGTGGGACCTAAAGGATGATTATCCGGCACGATCGCCAAGGGGTTAGTATCATGATAATTCTCTTCTTCTCTTATCCTCCCAAGGTTACTCGAGCCTGGCTCATGCTCCGTTGTAATAGTGGACCCTGCTAGGACAAGAGCGTTAAACTCCCTACTCATAGTAGAGAAATTGATCTCGGATGATCCCGTGGAAAGGGACGATGACCGGTGGCTATTCGTATCCCAAGATTCGCGGCGTGGGGGAAGTGGAGCGCGTGGTGGTGTTAGGGCGTGGATGTCTCTTATAACAGGAGATTCTACCTGTTCTTCATGCTCTTCTTGATCAAGATTGTTGTTGCTAGTTGTAGTTGTTAGGGCTAGAGCTCCTGGATGATCATTCAACATGTCTCGAAACTTGTGTCTTTCTTTGTTTTCTACAATTAATCAATACTATTGTGCATGTGTGTGGTTTTGCACTTCATGAGTGATAGAAATAGGAGTGGATGGAGAGAGTTAGCTACTAAGGAAAGGGAAGGGTTTAACCATTTGTGTTAATAATAATGAATAAATAAATAAAATAAATAAATAAATAAAAGTGTGTAATTATTGATGATATATGTTGAGAGATATTAGCCACACTTTGCATGGAGTTGAGATAATGATAGGTCGAGCGTTGCGACGTTGTTATTGTGGCATTAAGTGCTGTCATATGATCATAAGTACTTCTATTATGCTAGTATCATAATTTGGCCCCTACTTAACTAATCCTTCACAAAATTGCAATAACCTGGAAATCCAGCAACATTAATGATTAACAATCTCGGAACTGAACTGATATTGAACGGAAACTAAATTGAACTTATTTGAATTATTAGTTCAATTATACAAACTTGCTGACATGATCTGAAGTGAACTTAATGTATCTGAATTTAAGTTGAAAAGAACAAAGCCTAATTAAACTTGATATGCCAGGCTGCAATGTTCAAGAAGGTTCCAAAATGATTGATAACACTACTTATATAATACAAATTTTTGATTTGGAAAATCTATCCTTAGGAGATTCATAATTAATTATTCGTTCTTGCTCTAAAGTAATGTCGAGATGAGTGCCGAGTATAGTGCTAATATGTCACATGAAGAGGAATTCACGATCAACTACACTGGTTCAAAGGTTCGGGCCTCAGCCCACATGTGTGGTCCGATGTTAGAAATGGTATTAGAGTCGAGTCGATTTGAAAACCATAAGAGATGTAATGATTATTCTCGCAAAAGACATTTAAAGAGATGTCGTAATTGTGATGTCCCAAAGTTTAAGGGATGTTAAATATATTGAGAACGGTACTTATACTTATAATAATAAGGTGCATCTTTTTTTTTACAGAATATGTCCATAAAAAACTAGAGTTAAGAGTATTTGGTCTAAATTTATAGTAGAATGCATCATCCCACTATGAAATACTCAAGCATGTACGAGTGATGACAAAATGATTATGGAAGTATATATGATTGTCTTTTCGGAACGGTCACTTATGCAACTTCATCAATATTGTTTACCAAAATATTGCATACTTATGTTTTACTGCTTCTAATACTACTTAATATTATTCTTGGTAAAATTGACAAATAGACAATACAATCATACAATTATTATTAATTAACTAAAACCAAAGGAAATCTCCAGAAAAAATATAACCAACACAATACTTGGAATATAAAATAGTCTGAAACATGTCTTTATACTAATAAAGTGCAAAACAATAGGTCGGGGGTTCGAGTCACCTTTGCCTCTTCAAAAGAAAAAGTGCAAAATAGATGACTTAAGAAACTAGAAAATGTTGTAACTTTGTTGTGATCGGCAATTGAGATGATACTTGATATGTGCAGTGGGAATGAGAGATTATTGGGGAAGTTTATTTATTTCAAACAAAGATTACGTTAGTTTTGGATTATAAGTAAAAGAAGAGAGGTTTGTTGTACGTAAACTTACTAAACTTCGATATATCACTATTTTGCAAAATATTTTTCACTAATTTTCAAAATGTTTTTTTATATATCAATAAGTTACAAGAAAGTTTTGAAAATAGCATCATTTCATAATATTCTCTTAAATTTATAATTTTTTCACGTAGAACACTAATGTTCTCAACTAAATACTCTGTATACATAAAATTAAACCATCAATATTTGTAATTAAATTATTGGTATTCTCAATTAAATTTATAATAATAATGTGTACGAAGTTGAGGAAATTTATAAGGGGAGTCATAAAGTGATCCAGCAATTTGAGGAAATGAATTAAAATTCATTGCAAGTACGAGGTTTGGGGTTCGAGTCTCGGGGTACACAGATTTAGGTGTATATTACATTTACTTTTTTTCGTTTTAAAAAAAAGGCGAAGCGAGGATCAATAATTGTTCTCAATTACTAATATTTACTTGATAGTTTGTAATATATTTTGGTTTGTAAAGAATAAAATTGTGTACATGTAAGTAGAAATAGACTGTGTCGAACCCACAGGGTGGTGCAGTGGTAAGGTACTGGGTGTACGTATTGGTAACAGGTCCCGGGTTCGATTCCTGGAGGTAGAGGTTTATTTGGTGTTATAAGGTTGTTATTGGTGTGGTGATATAAGGTGGTATTGGGTTAGTGTAGGACTAGAATAGATTTGCCTCTTTAAAAAAATTGACTGTGTTTGAAGAGTCCTCCACACTAGGGCTGAACAGAAAGGGACCGGAACCGGAAAACTGGACGGGTTTTTGGTTTTCGGTTGGAACGGTTACCGATTCCTCATTTTAGAGAAATTTGGTTACCGGTTCAGTTTGGTCCAAAACCGGTCGGTTATCGGTTTAAACCGAACGGAACTGGTCAAAGGTGTTTAGTGTTGACTTTTAAAAGAATAAAAAATTATTACTATTTCATTATATTTATTCTTTCACCCCACCCTCAAATTAAACCTAACCTAAACCTAAAACTAATCCAACTTCCATCTCCTCCTCCCTCCTTCCTCTTCCAGTCCGCCTCCCTCCTCCTCCTCTATTCCGCCATCCACTTCCTCCGACGACCTCCTCCTGCCACCTCCGCCTCCCACCTCTGTTCTGCCTCCTTCAATCCGCCTCCCACCTCCATTCCCTCATACTGCCTCGTCCCGCCTCCCTCCTCTCTCCATTCCACCTCCATTAATCCGCCTCCCACCATTCTCGACTGCACCACCATGTCAGATCCGAAAACTGGAGAAGAAAAGAGAAAGAAGAGAAGAGGGAAGAAGTTGTTTTTTAATTATTTTTTTTCCTACTTTTTTTAGTGCAAATTATCGGTTTTGGTCGGTCAGATTCGGATTGAACCGGTTAAAACCGGTTCAGTTCGGTCTGGACCGACCTTTAATTAGGTTCGATTATCGGTTCTCCAAAACATAATCGAATAGCATCCGAATTTCACCGGTTCCAGTCCGGTTCGGTCCGCATCTGGACCGATGCTCAGTCCTACTCCACACCATATAAGTCCATACTCTATATTACACTGCAAATAAGTTAGTGGACCCATTTAGAATTAAACGTATCATGAAGGGGTTGTTGATAAATGGAATGTCTCCAACTTTTGTCTTTTAATTAAGTGTCGGCCAAAAAGGATTTAAGGTGGCGGAGCCCAAAGGAAATTAGGTAATTGCGATTTGCGATTAATAATCACAATCAACACACACGTGGCAACCATCCACTATACACTTAAACTTAAACGATCATATGATCAACCCATACGTGGCAGAATCTAAGGGGTTAAAATATATTGCCAGTTGATTAAAGACACGTTTACGGTTGATTAGTGGTTTGCTAAACACATACGTCTCAAACAAATTAATCAACATTATCGAGTCGACTCATTATTATTTCTTTCTTCAGTTTTGTCTACTGATTTTGATATCTCAGAAAATTCAAACAATGTCAGGGCAAATGACTACATCAGAAAGTAATTGGTATTATTTTTTACTACTAAGTTTTTTAATATATTTTTATTGATTGTGATTTTTGTCTAGGTGTTGTTACTTACTAATGAAGAATATTAATATTTTAGTGGCACACGGACAACAACGACGACATGTTGGATACGTCTGCAACTAGGATGTACATACCAGTAAATACTGTGTCATATACATCTACTTGCGTGTTACGATATTGACATTGACACATTCAGTTTATATCAATTCAATCCAAGTCATTAATCGAACGGAGTCATTAATCGAACGGAGCTGGTGAAACCCTAGCCTTTAAACCGTCGCCGTCATCGGAGCTTCTGCTCCGATCTGGTCTCTCCAGGTCGGGGCAGAGAGCTCCTCCCCCTCCTTTACCTTTTTTCCCTTTTTGTCTTCCGTTTTCATCTTTTTCAACAAACCAAATCTATGTCGAGTGCTAAATCTTATCCTAATGTCTGAATGTTGGGTGTCGATTGTGGTTTTTGGTGGTGGTTTAGAGTGGCAACAAGGTCGTGGTGGTTGGGCGTTGGTGTAGTCCGAAGTTGGGGTTTAGGTTGGTGAAGAGCGGTGGGTGTCGATTGTGGTTCTTGGTGGTGGTTTAGAGTAACAACTAGGTTGTGGTGCTTGGTGGTTCTCGGTGGTGCTTGGTGGTGGTTGGGCGTTGGTGTAGTCCGAAGTTGGGGTTTAGGTTGGTGAAGAGCGGTGGGTGTTGATTGTGGTTCTTGGTGGTGGTTTAGAGTAACAACTAGGTTGTGGTGCTTGGTGGTTCTCGGTGGTGCTTGGTGGTGATTGGGCGTTGGTGTAGTCCGAAGTTGGGGTTTAGGTTGGTGAAGAGAGGTTGGTGTCGATTGTGGTTCTTGGTGGTGGTTTAGAGTAACAACGAGGTTGTGGTGCTTGGTAGTGCTTGGGCGTTGGTGTAGCCCGAAGTATGGGTTTTAAAGGTACTGTTTTCCTGCTATGTCAGATCCGGTGGGAGGTATGACGACTTGCACAGTGGTAAGGTGAGGTAATGCGTGTGGTGAGGTGGTGCTTTTTGGTGGGGCTGGTAAGGTAAGACGATTTAGTGGTGCGGTGAGGTAGTGCGACTTGGTGAGGTGTGGGTTCGTCTTGTTTTGGGTGTAAGTAGAGGCTACCCGTGAAGCTACGCTGGAGGTAGAGAAAGAGTTAGATTGAAGGAAATAAACACTGGGTTTGGAAAGTGGATGGACTTTGTGAGGAATGCAGCAGAGCTCTTTTCGTGTGTGTAAGATGACCATGATTGAAGAAATTAAGTGAGAAGTTCATTCAAAATATGAAGAAAGATATGGAAGAATGAAGAAAAGGATACAAAATTGTATCACCAGGATTACAAGAAGTTGCAGTAAGTGGAAGAAGTTTTGGTTTCTTGAGTTTGGGACAGTGTCACAGTGATACGCAATGCTTATTTGCTTAGGTGCGACTCAAGTTTTTGGGTGTTGGTTTAGAGTTATTCGGGTTTAGGTGCGTGCAAGGTCTAGGTGAACCATGTTTGTTGGTTTATGTTGGGTTGGGGTCGTGGTTCAGGTCTTGTTAGGTTGAGGTCTAGGTGTTGGATTAAGTCCCGGATTTGGTTTAGGTGAAGTCGGGGTTGGGAGTTCAGTTAGGTTTGGTTTGTGTTTGAGTATCGGATGGGTCTGGTAATGTCTTTGACATTTATGTAATTGCTCCCGAGCATTTCTTATGCTCTTTTCTTAATGAAAATTTTTGCCGTTTCAAAAAAAAAAAATATTTTAGTGGCTTTGAATTGTCTGTTTTCACTCAAAAGATGATGTAACAATTGCATGTATCAACTCTGGAAACACAAAGTAAACTATGGAATTGCATCTCGAAGAACTATGATTAAGTACTTGTTTAAACTTTTGAATTGAGAAAAAATTGATATAGATTTGGTAACCTAAGAGACATGATACGATTTGAAGATAAACTAATTTTATTATTTTAAATTTAATTAGGACATTTTTGTGCTGATATGTTAGCTAGTTAGATTATTATTAGAGTTTTTAGATTTTTATATTTAATCACATGTAAGTTATTTATTTCAAAGAGTTTTGACAATTTATTAATAAAATTCGAGAGATTCCGTTAAACATGTCAACTCTTCGGCATTCTGTAGAATCAACGAAGCTTTATAATTTGATAATCTTTTTTGTCTACGCACGTTGCATGTCTTTTCATAAATTCTAATTAAATTCTTTACAAAATAATCAACTATATATTATTATAAACATCAATTATTACTTTAAATAGTAACTTTTTATAATAAATAAACTATTTTTCAGTACACATCAGCGCTTTTCACAAAAAAGACCGAGAAGCATATCTGCCACCCAATTGCCCTCCTTAAAAATGTGAAACCCCCGAAACTCCATACTCTGGGTCATGCGGACTGCGGCGAGCCCTCGGTTCCTATAATGCCAAGGACGGACTACGAGCGCAACACCAAAAGACCTTCCACATTGGTCGAATTAGTCTCCATCCATAGTTTGCCCCATCCACGAGAATGAGCGAATTCGATATCATGTCATAGGTGATTAACCGACTATATCTCTGAATTTGGAGATTATTTTCTCTGTATTGATGCTTGGAGACGATTTGATTATAATTATTGGTTTACAAATTTGTTAAACGATTGTAATTGTATTAGTATGTCTTAAAAAACAAAAGGATTGTAGTTGAAGTGAGAGTAATAAGGTGGTCAAGCGGTAGAGGAAATGAGTTGCAAGTAGGAGTTGGATTCAAGCTTCGAGAGGTATGTTTTGAGTTGCAAGTAGAACTTTTGGGGTTAAATTTCACCGTACCTATTATACTAAAGTGATTATAATGTTTTTGCATAAATAATTTGTTACACAAGTTTAGCTAAAAAAAAACTAAGATGGAGTGGAGAAATTGTGTTATTTGTGAATAAGAATAATATTCCAAGAATATGATGGGGGTGTATAGTTTTATTAATTTTGAATGGGACTTAATGGACATTGTCCACAACAATGAAAACTAATATAGGAATTGTCGTAAGTTGGTAAGTGGTGCAAATTGTCCCAACAAATAATATATTTGAAATTTAGTTGGTTTGGTATATATTGGTTTGAACTTTGATGTAATGGAAGTGGAATACAATGTATGTCCACTGTTATATCTTTTTAAATAACTAAAATATAACAGTTATCTGCCATTTTATTGGAACTTAATTTAGTGAAAATGATGTTCATTTTCTGGTCAAATTTCCCAATGCATACGTTAGAGGGTTGAGTTAAACAATTGGTCCGGTCCGGACCGATCCGAAGAAGTCCGGACTCTATCGGATCGGATCAGATCGCTAATGGATCCGTTCGGATTTTGAAAAATCCGGATTTTTTCAACTGTTTTGATTTTCCGGACACAAAAAGTTTTCGCGGCCGGGGTACCCTCGACGTCCGGAGAAAATTCGCGGTCAGTGGGCCCGGGGTACCCCGACGCCCGGCCGGCCGCGAAACTTTTTTTTTCCGAAAAATTAAAACAGTTACAAAAAAATTGATTTTTTCCCGGGCGCGGGGGCCACTGACCCTCCTTCATAATATTTCATTTCGAGCGGATTGAAATATAAGTCCGGAAATCCGACGGATCCGTCTAATTCAATCCAAATGCAACATGTCGGACTTACATGGATATTTTGATTTTTTAATTGGTCCGGATTGAACGGATGTGCACAGATTAGGCTGAAATTGCCAGGCCTACATGTTATAAACATAGTATTGTGTGTTCTATACAACTTTATAGAAAAGGTGTATTGTTCTTTAGATTCTGTCAAAGCAGCGCATTGTTGATACTTGGGAGTAGCAATTACAACTTTTAAAGGATTTGATCAGTAGAATTATACTGCAAGATCTTTCTTGCATCTTCACTTAGATCAACATGTAGCACACTAGGACTCTGAGTGATAGATTATATGTATAAGTCCCTATATATAATATTAGTAGAATATTAAATAATCTCTGTAAATTTGGTTAGAACATATTTAGAGTATATTATTGCTCTACGGAGTCGAACTCTATTGTATATATTGAGAAGGAATACAATGATAATCTTCACGAAAAACATTTTTTCATTGTATCAGTTAGGTTACTTACTTCTGCGATGTAGACTCTTCTCTGCTGATATCTTCTTTCTTCCCCATCTTTCCGTCCTCACGACATCATATTCAACCATTACCGGTGCTTCTTCACCGCCAGAATCTACGGCCCTCATGTGATTTCCACTACAGAGGACCTCCTCCTGCTCCCCTCAGCTCCGGCCAACATGAACATTAACAGTGGGTACCGCAACCATCATATTACGTTGCTTACACCCCATCCCTGGCAAGTGCACAACGCCCTCCCTCGACCGCGCGGCACCTTCCCACTCGGCCTTCTGTGTCTCTGGCACCACCGGATCCAAATTGGTACATGGATACGGGTACCACATCTCATATGACTTCATCAAATGGTAATCTCTCGTCTTATTCTTATTTGAGAAGTCATAATAACAGTATTGTTGTTGGTAAATGGTAATGGTCATTCTATTCTAACTCGCGGTTACTATAGTACTTCCCTGGCCCCTCCCCATCTCCCTTTGTCCTTACAGAATATTCTTCATGCTCCTAAACTCATTAATAATTTAATTTCATTAAAAAAAAAATCAACACTAATAATTCTGTGTCCGTTGAGTTTGACCCTAATGATTTTTCGGTAAAAGATCAACGAACTTCAAAGGAACACAGCTGCACGCGCAGCGACGTAACGCCAGACCACCCTAAGCACACCACCCAAACAAAGTATCTAA
>JAYMSL010004224.1:0-11371 GCA_036897195.1 Plantago coronopus | reverse complement strand
TACCTGAATAACTGGAAGGCAGGGTAGGCCGAGATCACTGCGAAGGTTCTGAATGAACATCTCCAAGTTCTCCTTGTATGAATCTACTTGTAGAGGAGTGTTGGTGTCACTTTCCCCCTGAAACCAGAGGAGAGCCTTGATTTCCCCGTTCTGCCTCGCAACTCTTGACCGCTCCACCGTGTTGTTATACAATTTTTGACCAGGTGCCCAATATGCTATCGTACTGCCACCGATAGCACATGGAATAAGCCCGATTTCTGACATTAGCCAAGTCTTCATTGTGTTGGCAAATGTCATCCCGGGTCCTACTCCACATGTCTTGTTACTGTCGATGTCTTGATGCAATGGATCCATCGCAACCTCCCAAGTAAGGTTTGGGTTCAACCGAAAGATCCTGCTGGAGTCAGGAGCATTTTCTGGTGGAATGTATCCATCCCAATGGCCGTCGGTGACGCCACCCCTGCCAGCCATATTGCTCTGGCCTGCAAGAATGAATAGGGCAGTGTGTGCACTGTTTGGTTGGAACAATCTTGATAATGCAAGTGCAAGAGTGAATAAGATGAAAACTGTGTCCATATTTGTTTTAGAGGCTGAAGAGTGGTGTTTACTTGGTGAAGAGTGGGGTTTGCTGTAGAATCTGGTGTTTGGTGAAGAGTAAAATTGTGAAGGTATGTGTGCTGTTTTCTGTGAAGACTGGTTTTACTACTTGCTGAAGATTGTATGTCTGTCTATATGGTGGTGGGTCTAGCTGTTAATAATAGAAGACATTTACCAAGGGATGGGCTGGAATCATTTACCAAGGGATGGGTTGAAATCATTTACTTTGGCACAAGGCCAAATATAGGCAGACTTGACTTACTGCCTATGTGCTTTTACTATTACCACTGCTAGTAAAAGGTTGGGTGAAGGTAGCACTCATATTTAAGGGGTGATGTTTACCCAAACCTACAATCGAAGACCATATATGTAACAGATATTTACAACTGGATGTTTAATGGAATCTTCTGAAAATGTAAACCAAGACTTTGATTTCCAACATTCTGATTCATGTAGCTCAAAAGCAAAATAAATTAAAAGAAAACTCCTCTATATTATCAGCTCATTAATAGCAGAAAATATAGAAAATACTCCTAATTAATGAGCTGAGGAGATAGAACATTTTATCCCAGGAACAACCAGAAAACTAAGTAAAAAGATGCTGAGGAGGTATAATATGAGCAAACTTAATCTTTTCACAAGGTACTCAGACAGAAGAAAAGTTATCATCCACTGTAATTAAAAGTCTAAAAGACGCGAGAAGATCAGACAAATTGATATTCCAACTACCATGAACATAACTACATAAGAGTAAGTGATATAGCTGCAGATGAATTAAGCCTGAAATGTGTCACGTAAGAAACAAATTCTACTTAAGAAAAAACAAAAAACAATAAAATTAAAAATTAATGTTCCATATATAACCTCGATTAGATCTATAACATACATATAAGAATCTCACCACTAGATGTGCTGCGAACAGAGCTTCTTTCAGTATAGGAATCACCATCCTCAAGTCCCACACTCACTGTTTCTGGGGATCCTGTTTATCATCCCTTTCTTGCAGAAGATCTTTGCAGTAACCGATGAAAGTAGCAAAAGGCAAAGGAACCTATGAAAATCACAAGTACTTCCATCACAAATTCAAAGTAAATTGTAGTTTAACATTATCTGACTCATGCACACTAGAACACTGTTACCCTAAAGAAGATAAAACTTACAGAGTCCGGAATGTGATGGATGCCTGGGTTGTATGGCGCTTCCTGTCAGTGATTAACCAATCACGATCCCTGTTAGCGGAGAAAAATCCCGTCAGGCTTTTCACTGAAATCACTGCCGCCTCTCTGCAGAGAAACAATCCACATATTAAACTGTCACACTCACAGTTCAATTTCATAAATTCCTTCACTCAATGAAATGTAAACAGTTCAGAACGTCTGGTTAACATTATTTTATACAGAGGCTCATGGAAAGAAGACAGACGAAAATCTCAGGAAAAACAATTAACCTGATAAGGGCGCTTCGAGTTGACGTATTGGAATACCTGGACTTCCACGTGCCTTTATTTTGTAATATATTTTTCAAGCAGAACTGTGTTAACACCGAACGTAAAGGCATCCATGAAATCATTAGGAGTCTCAACAATCCTCATGCCCTACAAAGAAATAAATAAGACTAAAGACTTTTATAATCTTAGAAACTCAGAGGTATATGGTGTGGATAATACAAAGAATAATTCAAATCAGAGAACCACCTTTCCTCCACCTCCAGACTTAGCGTCTCTTTGTACTGTTCCACATTCTGCTTGATGTGATCAACTTCTAAATGATGTACTGTTTAAATCAGCAAATTAGGAAGCAAAGAAACAATTATACTACACTGAAGAGAAACAAGCCACATATTTGCGATACCCTACACTGAAGGATCAGAAGTACATTTTTTTTTTCAAGTACAAACTAGAGAGTACAATAGATTTTCATTAAAATTATTTTGTCTCTAGGGTGTATAAGATGTTCACTAGATATCTTTCTGTTGTTAGAGAGCTAACATATTCTTATCGGAGTGTGAACTGACCAATTAGTTCCGAAGTGAACAAAAAACAACAAAAAAGAGTCCCAACATAGTTTTCTAAGCACAATAGAGAGTGATATCATATATGTACTAAGGATTCAACAAATGAACAAACTGCCTGAAAGAAGATTATTAAAATAATGGTTAATGCAATTATCTTATAGAGTGTAAGAGAATCTGGAAGCAAGCAAGAGATGATCATCACCTCAAGAAACACTTAGTTGTGGGGGCAAAATTATCGTAATAGACACATTGTTGTTCCAGTGGAACAGTTGTCCCACTAGATGTCACACATTACACCCTCTTGGTGCTTCCAGTTCCTGAAGAAAACAATTGACAAATTTCAGGAACATATTCTAAATGGTGTTGCTGAACTATCAGCAAGTGATGACTGAAACACTAGAGTGACACATATATGAGAAATCTAGTTCAATGTACGGTAACTGACCAAAAAACTTACCCAATGGACCCATAAATTCATCTAATTTTCCTTTGAACTCAGAACGATCCTTCAGAGGAGGAGCTGAATTGTAGGAGGATTATATATCTGAATGTGGTGTGTTTTCAAAGAACCCTTTGTCATCTGACACAACCACATATAAATCTGACACCTACGACCTCAACAAGTCTGAACTCTGAACTTTGACGCACCAGGTAATATCTTTTCAGTATCTAAAATGTAAAACATATCACATCAAGATTTTGTTCATATGCAACTGTTTTGAGAAATGAAGGAGCTTCTGAAGTATGTACTTGGAGTATTCCATCTTCTGTTCATTGCAATACTCAACAAGGCAACATGTATTATACAGGGTTTGCACACACAGATAGGATGAAAATGATGAGATGATGGAACTGGGGATTAACCTATTACACGAAATAAAATTTCCAGCTCCAATTTTCCATGAAGTATATAATAAATTGATAGATAACTAAAGAAAAATAAAGGATACCTGCATAAAAACAACCTTAATTGGCCCATCTAGCTGCAAGAAACTCCTGCAGTTGCAGTTGCAGTTGCAGTTAATTAGAGAAACAGGGCAGCAAAATCTTTTTCCAACAACCGCGGATATCTGTGAACGATTCACTTTCAGACAACAAAAATGCTAAATAGAAGACATGATAAGTGGTGTATGTTGTAAACATGCATCTCTATATACTAATTGATCAGTATAGGATATCTTATTTTATCGGCTTGTAATTTCACATTGGAAGCATAGTAGATACTAAAGAAAATAATATGTCGCAGTCATCTAGGTTGGTTGTCTTGTCTCTTTACTACTACATGTAAGAGTTGGCCAAAAAAAGGTCGATTCCATGAGATAATAGGATAAGTTAGGATGTACCCTTAAGGCCTTAAGTAGGAACGATAATACCATTTACGCAAACTCCTTATAATGTTTACGTTACCAATGCTACTAGAACACTTTAGTATTAGAATACTTGATGTATGCTACATAAGCACGGACGCTTAATAAAGTTTTCCTTATAGATACTTGATGTAATACACCTACTGTCTATTTCAAACAACAGCTAATAGTCAAACATCAAAGAACCTAAGAATGAAATTCAGACAGGTATACCTGTAAGCTGTAGAGTGTGTAGCAAAAAGTTCTTGACAATTTCTGCTTCACCATTGAGTATGAATGCAGGACGTGATGGAACAAAATCACAGATAGAGACTTGATTATAGTTCAGAGGCTTCCTATCAGCTTGATCTGCAGCTGCTACAGTACCCACAGGATTTCCACAATAGTACCTGACACTGACAGCTACTCGAAGCAATTCCAATGCCTCCTTTTCAACCTGAGACACTTGTCCCTTTACTCATCAGAAAGTGAAGATCAATGTAATACTGAACGAAAGGCAAATCTGACTTGCTCCAAGTCTAGCACACATTTTATACCTTGAGCTATCCATTGCCACTACACTATTTCCTAGTGACACACAAAACACTGGTAAATAATGCAACACTAAATACAATCGATCTAAACAACTATTCAAACAATTCAGTTTCTTCATTTACATTATATATTCACATATACAAAACCACAGAAAAACATTTAGAAAACATGTTAAAGCATCTCAGAGCCCAACACTGCAAAATTGTAAGGATAGCTAAACTTATGCACTACATAATAGTAAAGAAAGTAACACCTTATTGAAGCTCTCCTGAACCTACTAGACTACTATATATAACAATTACACTAATAACTGAATTTGTTAAAGAATAAAAAAAACACCAGAACACTCATCACTTAATCCAAAAGCAGAAAATCTGAGTAATATAAAATCAGCAACTACAAAATTCGACAATACCCAAAAAATAAACGAATTTCTTCAGACAATGAAGAGAAACAGAAAAACCTAGCAGAATACGAAATGAAGGGAAATTTCTACCCAATCAACAGAAGATGAAATTAAAATCAGGTTGAGAAAGAGGAGTTGAGAATCTAATCGAAAGATACACTCAACAATCAACATAATCACCAGAAAATGGTATAGTAACAAATTGAAACGAAGAAGTAGAGTGAGGGAATAAACCTGTTCAGAATCGTTCGCATGACAAGACAATCAAGTGCACACATTCAGCAAAAGCTTCTGAGATGGAGAGTTTCTCAATCGCCACGGAATTGAGAAGAAACTATGATTTGGCATCATGCCACAATCACCGGCCATGGAAGAGAATCGAGCTGTAACAGATTTCACTTTTTATTCAAACTAATTACCCGTGGAACGGCATAATTTTATTTTATTTCATATATTATTTCTATTTAATAGTATCATTATTGTTTACCAATAATGGAACTTAATGAAAAATTTTAAGAAATTGGCATAGGCTCAATTCAGTTCACCTTTAATTGACGTTTTGTTAACTTCAATTCGGTTCCGTTCATATCCGTTTAGTTCAGTTTACTTCAGTTCGGTTCTCAAATTCGTTCAGTTCCAATTTACATAGTGGAAATTTATACTTGAAATCAGTTCCGTTCTGTTCTGTTTAGATAAATTAAGTTCTGTTTAAAGATTTTCAGGCGAAGTAAGTTCAGTTCAGCTAGAATATCGTACATGTTATGATTGTTATTGTGGCACTTTTCTATTGGGTTTTATTTTTTTCTTTATTTTGTATTTTTGTTATAGAGCTAAATTTATTTATGAGTCTAATAAATCACTTTTTTATAAGAATTAATGGACAAAATGGTGTGATTTTCTATTATTCTTTGGAATTAAGAATTTATCAAAATGGCCTGTAATTAGTTTCAAATCGTAGATATTAAACTTTAAGAAGACCAGAGGCCCCCTTGGGAAAACATTCTAATAGGATATCGAAATCCATCAATAACTCTTTAATAGTTAATTAACGTTCAATCTAGGACTCTTTATAGCACATTTTTTAAAACAAATAAAGGAATCATTACATAATTGTAAAAAAACAACTTATTATTATATTCTACTTGAGTAAAAACTCATTTCTACTCAACCATCAAGAATTTTAGAAATAGCATCTCCAACAGCACTCTGAACAAGTTGGACGTAAATAAAAAAATCTTCATTCGTGCCTCTAATTTTGGCTGGATCAACAGATGTCTCGGTGAAACTAGAGAAACAAGGTTTAATACGATCATCGAGCAAATACTCAGGCATCGGAATGGTACCATTGTACCAATCCTCCCGTGTATGTAAAAACCTGTTGCACTCATTTAAGTCGCGAATCACATCATTGTAATCATTGACACATAAAGTATATAATTTCTTCAATTCATTATTATCACAAGTGTTATCTAGTTGATTCAGTAGATCTGTGATTTCTATAGCCTTTTGTTTGGAAATTTCAATGACTCCAAGTGCTACACCAAACGCATTGTCCATCCCACATGTTTTATTGTTGAATTTCTCGTAGTTAGGATTGATTATCTCTTCCCAACATTGTGATGGTTGGTCAGTTGATAGGCACTGGTCGTGCAGGTAACTGTTCCGGTCAGTTTCATCCATAAACTCACATAGGCCTGGCAAGCAACATTGATTAGATGTTGACGAGGGGACAAATGATGCTAAGGTAAAAATTAGAGTAAGGGAGACCAATAGACCTTGAGACATTGTTCTCGATCTGCCAAAAAACTATTGAATCAAGTACATTAATTTGTTTATAGCATATATATAGTATATCAAAAATTTTAAATCTAGCATAAAGATAAACATTAACATTATATACTTTGAGCATTTAAAACCCAATGGATTAATTGTTTGAAGTTTCAAATCATTGAAGGAGTAGGTTTCATTCATTAAGATGAAAAAAAACAGTGTTCATCAGTTACGTATGTTAGCTTTTTTAATCAATGTCAAACATTCATGCTCAACTACTTGAAAGGAAGTAGAGAGATGGATTAATTGACTGGAAAAAGTAGGAGATCGATTAAAATTGGGCTCAATGGGCATATTAACACTTATATATAACTTCCCAACCAAAAACTATTGAATCAAGTTTGCTTAGTCAAGTAACATTTGTTTATGGCATGTGTATAGCATATCAAAGTTTTCAAATCTAACAGGAAGATAAACATTAGTACATTATCTACTTTGAACATTTAAACCCTACGGTTTTAACTATTTGAAGTTCTAAATCATTAAAGTAGGCTTAAGATTTAAGAACATTGTTCATCAGTTACATAAGCTGCTCTTTTATTCCCCTGTCGAACATTGGGTTAACACTTCCATTTGAAGAGCCTATATATTCTTGTTGAATGGAGAGGCGCACGAGCATGGATCATTTGACACATATTCTTATCTTGCCAAATGCCAAGGATTTCTTCTTCATCCAACACTTCGAATTTAATGGATCAATGCAATTTAGTGAAAGAACGGGAAACTCTCATGAAACAAGAACCTTAAATTATATTTGTTCAGTTCAGTTCAGTTCAGGTTTGTGTAGTTAGACTTGTAATTGGGCGGAAACCCGCTACCGACCACACTTTACCTGCTAACGCCCACTAAGTATTTCAAGTATGGGTACGAGTACAGGTTGTGTACCCGTACCTGCTCAACACCCAAGCCATTAAACACACAACCCGCCTCCAAATACCCGCCCATGACCCAACCCGGCAAAAACTCAACCTGGTCCAGAACCCGCCCGACCCGACTCAAAACCTGGCCGGTCCAAAAGGAAAGCTCGCCCAGGCCCAAAAACTTCCCCAACAGGGGAAAAAACATTTCAATCCCAAAATTACCCCGCCCGGTACTATTTATGCGAATTTTGTCATATAAATTGGCATTTTCCTTTACTAATGCCTAGTTATCAACATTTCTATTACTTGTAGCTTGTCACAAATTGTATATCAGCCACATATGGCATGAACAAATTACCACTTTATATATAATATTCTGATCTCTCATTTTAGACTAATGAGAAACACTAAAACTTTCCACAACTCCATTGAATCATAGTTTTACATAACTCTGCAAAACATTGATTAATAGTCATAGATTAAGTATACATGACAAAAAGATGCAGTGACTTTGCTTCCTACTTTCTCACATTAGCCCATACCAATTCACGAGGAAAAGAGCACTTGAATCTTAATCAGTGACCTGAAAGGATATAATACAGTATAATTAGACAAAGACTAGCAATAATATAATTAGAACTAAGCCATAACTAAGCTACCCAATCACAAACATTTAGTGGGAAGAAAGGTAACTCAAATCAGAATGCTGTAAACTTGAACAATTTCGAAGAGGGGGTAAAATGATAATGACATTAGCTCTATGAGAGCACAAGTACTAGTTCAGTTATGAGAGCACAATCACTTGAATCTTAATCAGAGTCCCGGTGATCGACGGCGGTCGGCGGAGGAAGAGAGGAGTCACGATTCTACAGATCTGTTTACGGGTATTTGGGAAAGAAAAGTTTTTACGGGTAATTACTGGTTGGGTATTCTTTTAACGAACTGGTCATCATACCCGACCAGAATATTTATTAAAGTCGGTTTGGGTGCGAGTTGGGTCCTCTCAACCCATTACTTTGAATGGGTTCTTACCCAATGGATTTTTTATTGGGTTGGGTAAGGGTTGGACCCAATTACAAGCTTATGTGTAGTTACAATTTATACTTGAAATAAGTTCGGATCACAGATTTTCAGATGAATTGAAACAAAGCCTAAGTTCACCTTAAATTTTGTTTTGTTAAGTTCACAATTATTTTTGGACAATCGTATTCTGGAAAATTGAAATTACGATGAGAATATAAATGAGAAGTTTGGTGTAGATTGAAAGAGTTGTAAGGAGCATGTAGTGTGTAGCCCATAGATGAGCTTCGAAACGCACCATCCACCATGTTTTCCTTTTTACTTTTAGATAATCATATCTACCTTTTTCATTTCAACTTTTGTGTTGGAATCCATGACCCCTTATCCCATAGATGAGCTTTGAAAAGCACCATTCACAATGCTGGTCAAATAAGAAAATTAAACTATATACAAGTATACAATATATAAGAAAAACTAAGTGAGAAAATAGTACGACATGCATGAGAAAATAGAACGATATCTCATATGTAAAAATAGCATGAATTTGACATTAGAATAAAAATTGAGTCATGTGCACACATGTCCTTCTTGCAAAGGTCAAATCCTGCCCTGCTCTTCATAACATCTGTAATAGTTTTAGTTGGGATCAATGATGGAGTTCGAAACCCAGTGGTTGTTAAATATCATTGTAGTTTAATGCCATAAGAGAGAAGGATATGTACGCGACCACCAATGGTGCGGTTGATTAACCAGATTTGTGACATTAGCCAATTCTTGATTGTATTGGCAAATGTCATTCCAGGGTCTATTCACATGTCTTGTTCTTGTCGATGTCTTGATACAATGGATCCATGGCAACCTCCCAGGTAAGGCTTGCATTCAACCGGAAGATCTTGTGGAATCGGAAGCATTTTTTTGTGGGATGTAACCATCCCAATGATCGCTAATGACGCCACCCCTGACAACCATGTTACTCTGGCCCGCAAGGATGAAAAGGCAGGGTGTGAACTTGATTGGAATAAGATTGATAATGCAAGTGCGGAAGTGAATAGAATGAAAGATGTGTCCATGTTCGTTATATATAGATGCTATAGAGAGTGGTGTTTGTTACTTGATGAAGCGTAAAAATAATGTTGAAGGTCTGTATGTTGTTTGTTGTGAAGAGTGGTGTTTGTTACTTGTTGAAGAGTAAAATTGTTGAAGATATGTCTGTATGGTGGCTCTAAATGTTTTCATAAATAGAAGACAAATGCACCAATGAATGGGACTGGAATAATTAACTCTCGAGTCTGGCCTAATTACGAACAATGCACATGTATCTATAATTACATGGCCACATGTACATAATCTTAAAACTACCGACTCTGCTTATGTCGTTTTTTGTTTAAATAGGGAAATTCATCCGACTTGACCACACCTTCGATTGGTCCAGGAAATTAAACAAATGCTCAGAACGTTTGAGCATTTAGAGAAGGCAACAATCCTGCATACATTTTGGCTAAAATCGGAAGCTGATATGATCTTAGACTTTTGGACAATATCAATTCGATCACTAATATTCCAACACATAAGAAAATTGTATGACACCAATTGTGAAAAATGTACGACATTAATTGAGAAAACAGTACGATATTAAGTATAAATTTGACATTAAAATAAAAATTCGAACCACAAAAATTATTGGACTATGTTCGTATGTCCACAACAATTGTAGTAATATTAGTTGGGGTCAAACGATGAAGCTTGAAAGGTAGTGGATGTTGATTATCATTGTAGTTTATTTAATGTTGTAAGAGAGAAGGAGATCTACGGACTATCGCCTTATGACAAATTTACTACTCACTTGAAGCTTCAACCTAAGAATCATTATATGCTTCATCTCCAATCAATAAGTTCGGAATTCGAGTCATTTTAAGGTAAATGAAAATATCTCATCTTTCGTCGCTTAAAACATTGGACATGTTCAGACTAGGGATAACTTGGTTTGACCAGCTTCACTAGTCCATATCACTACAAAAAAACTGGAAAATAGTGACCACTTTATCGGTCGCTATTTTCCAGGGATTCGTCGCTATTTCAAATAGCGACGAATAAAAACTTCGTCGGCCTTTTTTTGGTCGCTAGGCGAAATAACGACCGATAACTTATCGGTCGCTATTTAGCGACGAATAAATTCGTCACTATTTACCTTTGACCAAATTTTTTTTTTTTTTAAAAATAATTAAAAATAGCGACCAATAACTTTATTCGTCGCTAAAAATAGCGACCGATAAGTTCTTGGTCGCTATTTTTAATTATTTCCAATTTTTTTCAAAAAAAAAATAGCGACGAATAAGCTTATTGGTCGCTATTTTTAGCGACGAATAATCTTATTCGTCACTAAAAATAGCGACCAATAAGCTTATTTGTCACTAAAAATAGCGACGAATAAGATTATTCGTCGCTAAAGTTTATCAGAATTAAAAAAATTGTTTTCTCCAATTTATTTATTTTTTTTAATAAAGAAAATTACATATTTATCAAATTTATTTTTTTAAAAAAAAATTAATTTTTTTTAATTATTGACAGCTCCGCCACAGCTCCGAAATCGGAGCTGTTCAACAGCTCCAATCGGAGTTGTAAACGGCTCCGAGATGGAGCTGTGCAGCTCCATCTCGGAGCTGTTTACCGGATCTGGGCCGCACGGGCCCAGATCCGGAAGAAGAGGGGAAAGGAGAAGAAGGTGGTGGTGGGAGAAGGAGGGA
>JAYMSL010004223.1:0-11373 GCA_036897195.1 Plantago coronopus | reverse complement strand
TCTTGGATTTTTGTTTTTCGCTGTACTCCTGATGAGGTTTTGTCGTACTCTAGTTGTTTGTATTTAGTAAAAGTTGTTTGTTAGTACTCATGAAATTTCTATATCTCATGTTGTCGTTCTTGTTTGTTTTACAAGATTCCTTAGATATGAGAGAGGTGTCGTTTGTACTCTCTAGTTCTTTTCTGTTAGTGCTGCCATCTTTGGCTTTCTTGTACAAGGTTGCAGCAATTACTATATTTAGTTTAGACTGGATTCGTACGGTTCCTTCTACTCACTTCTCTCTTATCTGGTGGTTTATAATAAGGCTCTTACAGTTTATTTTTCCTTGGCTTGTCTCAACTTGCTAGAGACTTGACATACTAGGTGAGGGGGGGGGAGCTAATCAGATATCATTGTGTTCATGATGTTTGGTTAGAGTGAAGTGTTTCTAGATATGATGGCACTATGGTGTTTGTTTGCAGGTTTAGCAGATTTACTACTTTGCACTGGGAGCAGCTGGCAGTCAAGATATGCAGCGCTGGTTCTTCAGTAAAACAGGTCACTGTTCGGTTCGTTCTGCTTACCATGTTGCGCGTGAGCTGAAAGGATTAAAGCAGGCAGGTAATATTGCTTAAGCACTGTATCTACGGAGGTGTTTAGCTTTATTTGGAAAATAAAATTACCGAATAAAGTAAAGGTCTTTCTATGGCGTTTAATTAACAATAATCTTCATGTGTGTGCAAACTTGGTGAAACGAAGAATTGCAATTGATACACTTTGTCCTCTGTGTAAGGAAAATGCTGAAGATATTTTGCATACTTTTGCTTTGTGTCCTGCTGCTAGAGTGACTTGGCATTGTCTAATCTTCCTACTGCGGTGTTGTATCATAATATATCTGATAGTTGGAGTTGGATTAACTCTATTAAACAGGGTCTGGGTAGTGAGGACTTTCTGAGGTTCGTTTGTATTTTTTGGCAGATTTGGTTTGCGCGGAATCAAGTAGTACATAGTGGTAATGCTCCTCAACCTCCTGAAGTCGTTGCATATGCTGAGGAGTATATTCAGAGATACCAGACTGCCCAGCAGCAGTATACAGTCAGCCGGCCTCCTAAATCTGACACTTTCTGGATCCCGCCCCCAGCTGGAGTTGTGACTATCATTGTTGATGCTTCTGTTGTTCCTGGACATGGTAAGGATGGAATTGGGATTGTGGCAAGAGACCATTCAAGTTCCGTTCTATTTTGGCGACGTCGATGTCTACAACATATTATATCTCCAGAAATTGCAGAGACAATGGCAGCAACTATTGGACTAGATTTGGCAGTCGAAAAAGGATGGCGTAATATTATTCTGGAAAGCGATTGTTTAGTAGTGACACGAGCTGTGAACTCAACTGCTCCATGCTTCCTTGCAGCTGGGCACTTTGTGGAAAACATTAAGCTTAAAGTTAGCATTAGATAATTTTAGCTGTAGGCATATTGACAGAAGGTGCAATGAGTTAGCACATAACTTGCTGATAGTGAAGGTGCTGGGACTTATCCAGTACTAGCTGATTAGGTTCTTTGTAATCTTTCATGTGATTAATATGATTAATCTTTTTTCCCTAAAAAAAAAAGAAGCTGACAAAATAGTAACATAAAATTGCAAAACGGGCTGCCCTTACGATGATTTTGGTCTTTCAAGTGTCTACAGGTCAAATGACCATATTTTAGTGTTTAAATAAATATAATGAACTTATACGTGGAAGAGCATAGCAGAAAATGTAACAAAATTCGACAGAAAAATGAAAAAATGGACCGCGTTTATGATGATTTCACTGTTAGAAATATACACAATGAAAATACACTTGTACAAGTAAATAATGAAATAAGAGTAACTTATGATTGCAACAAAATCCTGGAAAACAAGATCCAAATGAATGAAGGGGAAAAAAGGGCAAAAATGCACAAAAATAGAAAAATGGACTGTCTTTAGCTCAATCATCAATTCTGAGTATGTATATCAACTATTAACTTTTATCAGTGTTTTTTGACATATAGGTGACTGTTTGAAGCCAGAAAAAGGGTCAAAACATGTCAAGGAAATAATCACCTACTAAATAACCTGAAAATTGGCCTGCAGGGACTTTCTAAAGGCTGAGAAGGCTGCAAAATCAGTTGGCATGGATAAGGAAAACTACACAATCATACATTTGGACCTTTCTTCACGTGAAAGTGTCAGGTAGTTCGTCGCCAACTTAAAGCGTTCAGGAAGGCCACTTGATGTATTAGTTTGCAATGCAGCTGTGTATCAGCCAACTGCAAGGGAGCCCTCGTTCACTGCTGACGGATTCGAGCTTAGTGTTGGGACTAAGCATTTGGGGCATTTCCTTCTCTCAAGATTGTTGCTTGATGACATGAAGCAGTCTGATTACCATTGGGTAAAATTTTACTAAGGCATTGATTTTCCCATTTTTCATTCCCATGTTTCATGCATTTTCCAGCATATTTTGTTCTTCTGGCCTGTAACTAATGAATATGATCTTTTGTTGGCTTGAACCAGTCACTTATATGTTCTCAATTGCTACTGAACTCCTTTCAAGATGCTACTTGTTCACATGATCAGAAAGGACATACATGCACTTGATTTTTCTTTTCTTTTTGGGGCTTTTTCATGTAAGTTTTGTTCTTATCTACTGTAACACCTGAGTTTGTTTTCTTTTTTCTTGTCATGAATCAGTCACCTTTTAGTTCCCAATTACGACTAAATTTATGTCAATAGGTTACAAATTCAAATACTCAAAACGGACACATATGCACCCATTTTTCAATTAATTTTTACATTTTCCTGCTGGTTTTGTTTTCTCATATACTGTACCTGCTCAAGTTTTGATTCTTCCTTAGTGGGATGAATAACTCAGTTATGTATTTCCGATCACTACTGAATGCCATTCAATATACACACTAGCAAAGACTAAATGGACATATAAGTGTTCATTTTTTCAATTTTTGATGGATTTTCTTGCATGTACATAGTATATAGTTTACATCAGTATGAAGGCAAATACCTTGTTGCTTATTCTGCTAACCAATGCGGAGTGTAATGGTAAAGCATGGAGCATACATTGGTTAGTTAGTGACCAACAATAAATTATAACAAATCCGCAACGATATCCTTAGAAAGAGCACATAAAGTATTTTTGTCCAGAGCTAAACATCACCGACTTCCTCCACATCTCAAAACAATAAACAAGCCTGTCATACCAGCTGCAGTTAACTAGGAAGTGTAAACAGATCAGAGTCAAACTAGCTATGGTGTTAGGGGAACGAGGAGCATCAGTTATGAGTAACATGCAAAAGAAAAAAGTTGAGTGGCATGTTAAAAGTATTCATAATGTTCCAGTCATGCCACAAACAAAGTGCAAATATTGTGAAGTTCTGGTTGCTCCTAAGAACTGGACGGTCCTACAAAAAATTTCCAAACGAGGCTACTCAACATGCCATTAGCAGAGAGAAAAAGAAGAACAACATGCACACATAAATGATATGGACTGCATAGGGTGTTGCGAGGATCGAACTCGCGCCTCTCACATCTTGCGAGAATCATGCCACTAGACTAAACACCCATTTTCATTATGATACAGAGTACATTCCCAATGACCAAGAGACAAACAATTAGCACATCTCAATCTTCTATCTACCAACTCCATTGCTTCATAAACATAATCTCCACATATATTTGCAGAATCCCACCTATTTCGGGAATGACATTCTTCTATATTAAATATAGAGCTACCAGCTCATAGACATTAACTATAAACTTCCAAATAGCTTTAGCAAATGACCAAGCCAAACTAGAATTATGTCGTGCTCGAGTGGATTAAACTTATAACAAAAACACTTTCTTGAAGCCTGATGGAACTAACAGCATATCGTTTACGCTTTAGCTTACCATGCTTCAAGATCAGAAGTAATAAAATGCATTTTCAAGGAACTGGAATGAAAGCCAAATTACAGTAATTTAGATAACTTACTCCACACAGTTGGATCCTGGCAGTCCTCTACAACTGCAGCTACATGTCGGGCAAGGAACTATAGTCTCGAACAGTTCCCTTGTTCGGTTGCCTCTGCGCCTTCCATCTTCCAGATGACCTGTTTGCCTGGCTATGACCAACTTAGCTTCCATCCGTGCGGGTCTACATGGCGGAAAAGCTGGCTGTTACAATCGAAAAAGTAATCTGAAACAGAAGGGAGTTAGAGATTCCAATTTGTTTCATGTCAAGACTAGTAAATAAGGAAGAAAAGGCCAAGTAAATAAAATGAGCCAATGCTTCAAAACTAAAAATCACTATGTAGCAACCACTAACAGAAATAAACAAGACGAGATATTCATAAACAAAAAGAGACTAATTTCTTTCTTACTCTAATTAATACATTTTTCTTACCAAAGAGATGAATCAAAACTTTCAAGATATCAAAACCATTAATGTACACAGGAATCATCCTTTTGTTTGGATGAAAATGGTAAGGGGGTTAACTAAAGATTATGTAACCTAAGGAAGTTTGTAAAAATACTAATTAACAGGGTGACTTCAGACTGACAACTGGCAAGTACTTCCAATGCAGACAAATAACAAAATAATTGTTGATACAAATTTATATTCCGACAAGTTTACAAAGCCCCGCTGTATCTGAAGCATCCGACAAAATCTTAAATTTATCAACAAGTTATATTACTCATCTTACCCATCAGTCTGAGAGATACCGGGAGTTCAGCCTTGAGCAGCTTCATGGCATGTTTCAAGATATCGTTACTTGAGCAAATAGAAGCCTGTAATGTCACTGCCCGAGTTCGAACCTGGAGTAATCAATCACTTACTGAGCCCATATTCAGTTCAGAATGCTGGCAAAGAATGTTGAGGAAATACAAAAAAGAGCTTGCAACTAGAGTCAGAAGGGAGAATACAGCTGACCAGCTGATTGATTGTTCCTTTTTAGAGAACCAAGGTGGTTCAGTTTAAGTCTCTTAATTTAAAAATCAACATTACAGAAAATAGAGAACCAAGGTGGTTCAGTTTAAGTCTCTTTACTAACAAAAAAATCAACAACTAGTTTCATCTAGGGGCTCTTTTGTGAGTGCACTGGCCAGTGGTTTCAGTTAACAGATGAATAATGTCTTAAACGAATTGTTAGGAGATTAACAGCGCAATTATAAGAATCAGACATACGAGACCGGGGATAAGAACTGCATTTGTCAAGCTGAATGGCATCAACCTAGCTATGCTAATTCTGCAAAGCAAGCCTAACTAGAATTGACAAATACAACAACCTCCAATACCAACAACCTTTAATACCAACACTCATAGGGGCAAGGTGTGCTCTGTCACACTTATACATCATTCCACAATGTAGTGAAAAAGAAAAGGCACACAATCTTAGGACATCAAATCGCAAGCAGTAACAAAACACCAAATTTAAATGTCAGAAGCGGCCAAACAAAATAACTAATTCTCCTCTCTGGTTGGGAGGAACGAATCAAGGGTTAATAGACTCCGAGAAGCCACCAGAAGATAAAGGGAGAAGGGAAAATTACCTCGATTGGAGTGATATCTATTGATTCGAGAAGACCATGTCGAATCCGAGCTCCTTCAAGGCCTCGACCTTACCTCTGCGTTTGTGTTAAAAACCATGTCGAATTCGAGCTCCTTCAAGGCCTCGACCTTACCTCTGCGTTTGTGTTAAAAACCATGTCGAATCCGAGCTCCATCAAGAAGGCCTCGACCGTACCTCTGCGTTTGTGTTACTGTGTATTATCCGTGTTTGATCAGTAGTTTTAACTGAAGCCTTTATGTGTATCGTATGAGGAATTTGTAATTATCATTTTCATTATGTTTCTAGATATATAATTTTAAGTGTTTAATTTTATATAAAAAAAATCTTTTTTTTTAATAATGATATTTTTAATTTAAATTTAAATTGAAGGCGATACAAAACGATAGGAACAACACGTCAGGGCAACACTTTGAGCAACAGGTAGCAGGTCAATCAATCTAAACCGTTAGATTAAAAATCTAGTGGTTTAAAATAAGTGACTGGAGTTAGTCAGGGCGACACCTTGACTGACGATAGAAAAGCCCTACTAACATTACCTACTCTGCACCCAACTTCACTAATAAAATCAAATACTCTCCACCAAAAACAAAAACAAAAAACTAAAACTCCAGAACATACATAACATCACATATTTCTCTGCTCACATTACCTACTCTGCACCCAACATCACCCATACAAAAATATGGCAAAAATAACAACATCAAAATTAAAAAATCAGAAAAGCTGTACAAAACCAAAAACTGCCGCCAAAACACAAACTATGACTATAACATCTCCTATAACATTGCTAACTATGACTATAACATCGACTATAATAACAACAACATCACGCAAAACAAGCAAACACAAAAACAACCAAACCAGCACCAGAAAACACAAATAACAAACATCAAAAGCAGGAAACTAACAGAAAACTCACAGCAAAACACACAGAAAACTCACCAGTTGGCTTGTTCACCGGAACCTCGGTGCTACCACCGGCTACATCAACACCACCACCATCAGCTGCACACAAACACACTCGTAAACAACAAAACCAGCGGATTAAAGCCAAAACGGGGAAAAACACCAACAAACACACCCAAACACCAACAAAAACCCTAGAAAAAAGTGAAAAACCAACAAATCAACAACAAAATCAAAATCAAACTACGTAATTACCTGTTTCTACACTTCGCTCACCCTGCACATCAAAATTCTGAACAATGTCATCCTCAACTCCGGCCATTACAACTGCGAAATCAAACAACGAGCGAAAAGGAACAAGCGAAACCACCAGATCTCACTTCAACAACACTAAAAATAAGGAAATCGGCCGGGAAATCACTGAATCGCGTGAAGAACCACCACCAACAAGCCAGGAAAACGGGGTGGGAGAGAAAAACTGGAGAAGACGGTTCGACTTCCAAGGAAAATGTAAAATGGCTGAAAAAGGAAACAGAATTGAAACCCACGTCCTTTTATACTGCCTCTAGCAGATCCAATCCGGATCCGGGCCACTGAACCCGACCCGCGCGGATAAAAAAGATCCAGCTTGGATGTGGACTTTTTGAAAAATCTACATTCAAGTGGTCTTTTATAACAATTTGTATTTTCATAATTCATATTTTAAAATTTGAAGTGTTACAAATAGATATCTATGCAGTTTATTTTTAACCAGACCGATAAATATCTTGCAATAATTGTAGGAATCCATTAAAACTGGAGTATTTTTGCACGGGGAATTTCGAGAAAAGACTGGACAAGCAACTCCACTTTGTTTCAATCAACTTTTTTCTTCTCATAGCCTTTAAATGGATAAGAAAAACACGGGCGCCCAAAACACACTTGCTACTTCTAGAAACTATTTTTTGTTTTTCTTTTTTAAACCGACGAATCTATTAATTATTTTGACAAATCATAGAAATAGTTTTAGACCTTAATGATTGACTCCAATTTCTTAAAAAGACATGGCACACACATGACACATGCATGAACTTTTTTTAAACACGAAAAGTGTTATATTATTATTATTAACAGGCATGGCACACACGTACATGACACATATGAATGTATCAAAGGCATCAAATAGAATAGAATAATGATTTATGAATCAGTTTTTGGAGATACAACCATTTACTATACACAAACAAGAAAGATCAGTATAAAATATCTAGAAACATCGTGATACGAATTATAACACGACTTAAAACGTGTTAGAGCTAACAAGAAAATAGGAGAAAAAAACAATTTTGTTATAATAAAAAGTTGATTTCTTTATCTTGGTTATGGTAAAATTTTATTAATTATGTATAGAATGTACATATAAAAAGTTGATTTTACAAGAATTTGAGTTTGACACGAATTTTGTATAAAAGGAAAACTTAATAAATACCTCCAAAGTTTTTTTAGCAAAATACCTCCAAACTTTGATTACCACAACTTTATATTATTCTGTAAGTGGCTCAAATTTACTGTTGAAAAGCCAAGGACCGAGTCGACCGACCATGACAATAACATCCATCCGGTTCTCTTGCTTATAAGTTATATATATATCTGACCCATCATCCCAGACCAAGATATTGTAAACCGAGTTGCTCACTGTTCCATTTTTAAACAAAACAAAGATGGCACACCAAAAACTAGTTTCAACACTAGCATTTGTTGTTTTGTTTCTGCAGTCTCTTCTTCTTGTTGGATCTCAATTTTGTAGCAGTAAACAGCCGGCCGTGATTTTCAATTTCGGAGACTCTAACTCCGACACCGGTGGACTATCAGCTGCATATGGATTGGAGATGGGGTATCCCTACGGTCGACAGTTCTTCCATAAACCATCAGGCCGAGCTTCTGATGGACGACTCATCATCGATTTCTTCTGTAAGTTTACTTCTTCCTTCTTTCATATAGCTCCATACCATCACCATTTCCAGTTTTGGATAGTATCTCGCCATCAGTTTAACGTGACAAGCAGAAAGCACTGAAAGATCAATCATAAACTTTCTTGTATTTAAAATTCATTTGAACTTTAAATCAGAACTCCAAAGTATATATAGCACAGTAGCACTTTCACTCGTCCATTACCTGACAAACTGAGTTTTGATTTTCAATGGCTAATTTGCTGAGAATTTTTTGATCATGACAATTTACGGAGGGTGTGGCACTCGGTTAAATAACTGTATTAAGTCTCTAATTCAATGATATAGTAAAAAACAGCTTTGATATTGAGTTAAGTCCTCATTTTTATCTCTTTAAAATTCCGGTTTCTATTCAGGAGTTAAAAAATCTCGATAAATCTAAGTATTAAGAGTGTTAATCAGTGTGATTGTTTCTGGAAAGAGTTTCATAATTAATTAATTATATATTACTCCATTATTAATGAGAAGTTGACCTGTATTGGGGATTGCACCAACTAATTTGTCTGGAACAATAGATATGAGTAGATCCGTCCATTTTTAAATACATCAGATACATGTGTAGTAGACTATAGTACTACGTTTTATGATCATATGCCGTTTATATTTTAAATATTACTAGTATCTATCTGGCTGTTATATTTTAATTGTATCCGTTCCAGAGTTTGATTTTGAATCTATTTGCCCTCTCTACAAAATTAATGAACTACTTTAGTAATACGATTTTGCTGAAATCAATTTCAGTTACATTAAATTCAATTCAGTACAATTTTGGTTGGTTTAGTTTTATATCAATTACATATGTTCTGAAATTCTCTATGGATTCTTATTTTGTTTCTAATGTTTCCTAAAAGTTTCAATAAATAATGATACACTTAATTGATGTCATAATCTGAATCGATCTACTCGTGATGGACAGGTGAACATTTGAATACCAGTTATCTGACGTCGTATTTGAATTCATTGGAACCAAATTTTGCAAACGGAGTAAACTTCGCAGTAGGTGGTGCTGCCACTTACCCTAAACATGCTCTCTTCAGTTTGGACATTCAAATTCAACAGTTCAAACTTTTCAGAAATCGCTCTTTAGGCCTCCATTCCAATGGTAAAATGTCCTAGATTTATAACAAACTTTTTTTTTTTTTTTTGGTATGCAATTTAGACCTTTATTGATGAAGAGGACTTAACTGATCACTTGACAGGAAATGGACAATTTGAAAATGCACTCTATACAATTGACATTGGACAGAATGACCTTTCATACGCGTTTGGATCCCTACCGTATCAACAAGCCATGGGCAATGTCCATTCTTACATAGCTGAAATCAAGAATGCTATATTGGTGAGTCCTGAGTTTTAAGTGATCACTCTTCTTTTATCGTTCATATGCGATGCGCCTAGATAAAGTCATGACAGAATGCGAACCTATAATGTCTGTTTATTTGACTATGCAAATTAGGACATATATCAACTTGGAGGGCGGAAATTCTGGGTGCATAACACGGGTCCATTTGGTTGTTTACCTCGGCAAATATCTACTCACCATGTCCCCGCTGATCATTTTGATGAACACGGATGCATCAAGTCTGATAATGAAGGCGCCAAAGCATTCAATACCCAGTTGAAACATCTTTGTCAAGAATTGCAACAGCAGATGGTGAATTCTTTTATCGTATACGTAGATGTCTACTCCATCAAATACGATCTCATTGCCAACGCAACACTGCACGGTGAGTATTTTTTGTGTTGCAAGATCATGTTACATTGCTATGGTCTTGTTCTTTATTTTATAAAGCTAAAAGTTCCATTATGAACGCATGTATAGGATTCAAGGATCCACTAATGGCATGTTGTGGAGAAGGCGGACCACCGTATAATTACAATCCAGGGAATGATTGTTTGGGTGGTAAAGCCATAGCTTGCGAAGAAGGAACTCCTCGCGTAAGTTGGGATGGAACGCATTATACGGAAGCTGCCAATGCTATTGTAGCCTCAAAAATACTATCAACTCAGTACTCAACACCTCCGTTTGATCTCAATTTCTTGTTGTAACCATATCAGAATCAAATTATCAATAGTAGGCATATTTTTGCGAACTAATTAATTAAGCCATATATTAGAAACGGTTCAAATAAGAGAAATGGAATAAGCATTAGTTATGCTATGTTATTCATCAGGGCATCTATTATCTATACAATCTTACCAAATGTAAGTGTAGCTAGCATCTACCACAAACGACTACTCCCTCCGTCACACAAAACATTACCTGTTAGGGTTGGCGCGCAGTTTAAGAAAATGAGTTAAAGTAATATAGTAAAAATTGAAAAAGTAAGTGGGGTATGTTACTTTTTGACAATGTGTGGTGATAAAGAAGTGTATTGATATTAAAATAAGACATTATTGCTATCAAACCCAATTATATAATTAATTTAAAACCCATTCTCATAAACCCATTATTATTAGACCAAAAAATATTACTCCCAGCCCCTTTTTTGGACATTTCTAACCCTCCTCTTTTTATAATTATTCAAAAACAATAAATTAGTTCTTAGTTATTTGCAATTTATTTTGGAAAAATGATTTTCTCTCTCTCCCATAAATAACGTAACTCCCATGCATCTTCTTTTTTTTTTCCTTCTTTCTGGTATCAACTTGTGGATCCAAAAAAATAACTGTGACATATTAGTACCAAGAAGTAGTGGAGCTATAAAGGTACCCGCTGTTGGTACCAAAAATATTTGGAGACCAGTTGGTAGTTGGTACCAATTGATGGTACAAAAAAAAACAATGGTACCAATTGATAGTACAAAAAAAAAAAAAACAATGGTACCAATTAATGGTACCAAAGGTACCAATTAATGGTACCAAAAAAACTAATGCGGATTGTATCAGTGAATATCGGTTGGTACCAA
>JAYMSL010004222.1:0-11374 GCA_036897195.1 Plantago coronopus | reverse complement strand
CACGTACAAAAGGTATCCTATACAGATTTCAATGTGGCATCCATGTAAACAGGAGATACTTACTGGGAGTATATGTGTTATTTAAGCTTTTATTATTGTTATACTTATAACAATAGTTTATGTGATGCCAAAAGAATGACAGTGCATCAGTGCATTGAAAATGTGAATATGCAAATTTAATGCTTAAAGAAAGTAGTACTGCTGTACTATACTAGCAAAGCATCTATGAGAAATAATTTATGATTCTTTAATGTAGAATAGAGACATGGCAATGAAACACTACAAAGGACTGGAGTACTGTATAAATTGGGATTTTCTTTAAAAAACGGCAGTTGACTCGAACTCCCGATCTATTGGTTATACGGTATAAATGATCCATTGGTGAATTGTGAAGGATGTAGGAAAAGACAAATTGCATGGTTGTCTCTCACTTTCAGAAAAAAGCATCTAAACAAGATTGTGTTGGTGAAATAAGATAAGAAAGAGAGTTCTCTGTTTATAATCAACACAAGTAGGCTGAGGAAAACTTTCTGATAGAAACTTCTCTGCAATGGATTATTGGAATACAATTTACTACAACATGCATGACCTATGGTGTATGGATCTCATTTTTAAGCTTCAACTTGCATGTCACCAATGAAAGAAACTACTATTTGCATAAGAGATCACATAATATTCACATTAGCGATTTTTTTTAAGCGGCAAATCAAGAATCAACAATTGTTCTCAATTTTTCCTCGAGGTGACTCGAACACCCGAACTATTGTTTAGAGGTGAAGGGTATTACCAACTGAGTTGCGCTTCGCTATCTTGATATTAGAGATCCTGCCTGGTGAAAATGCAACATCTAGTGTCGGGCCAGTTTGAAAATGTAACGTCAGATCAATCAGTTTGAATTTTGAACTTATTTCGAACTGAGAAGAAGCCGAAACACTAGTATACATTCATTCGTTTTTCAAAATCTCCTAAGAAAAATTATAGTATCTCGGCTAAAGATCAACCAAATCAGTTCTAACTCGTTCTTGGTGTTTTATCCAACTCGATAAGTGATATGATATGAAGGGAATTTCTTGATTCTGGCGGGTTAAGCATACCGACATTGATAAATTAAACAAGTGTAGTACAAAACAGTCCACCATTAGTACAAAACTATAGTTATTATTAGTACAATAATCACTTTGAATAAGTTACAAAGTACTCCCTCCGTCCAGTCAAATGTTTCCCGTTTGGTTTTGTTGACTTTTTTTGGATCGTAAATTACTCCTAAATTATGTTGGTTAAAAAATGTAGAAAAATCACATTTAAAATGTATAGTTATGATAATATTTTAATATAATTTTTTAAAAAAAATTGTTCAATAAGAGTTTGGAGTAATTTGCGACCGAAAAGCGGGTATCAAAACAAAATGGGAAGCTTATTCGTGGACGGAGGGAGTAATATTTTGAGCTCTATCTAGCCATCTAGGAAGTAAAATACTGTTCCCACTTTGTTTTCTGCTCTATATCTTGATAGCTTATAATTGTGCTATCTTGCAATTAGAGTGAAATCAATCACCTGAAACTTTGTTGGTTTTCAGGTAAATATTGTATGCTTCTGTTTGTTCTCACAGAGTGATGATAATTACCAATTGGAAGCCTAATCTTGCGAGATATAATTCTCTGATAAAGAGCTTGATATTCTTTAAAAATATATGAGCTTAAAATAACAACGCTACACACGCGTAGCGTGTATCGCGTTTCTAGTAAAACATATAAGCACACAAATTACATTGTAAACATAACCTCCTTATAGAAGTGACATTTAAAAAAAAAAAAAAACACGTACACACTACGAAAATCACAATATTTCGGTAAAAAGGATAGGCTAAATAAATCACACTACTACATGACCCATGCATTAAGCATACATTTATGTTCCCAGAATCCTGCCTATGATCCCATCTGTATATTTGAGATAAACAAACCTCCAACTCCTCTTGAACACCAGAACAAAAATGATACCCCAAAATCCAGTGAAAAATCCACTGGAAATTACTCCACATAGCACTATCTCATCAACATTGTCTGCTTCATCACCTTCTGCAACATTTGATGATCCGTCCTCGACACATTTATTCGGCAATGGAGCTCCACAGAGACCAGGGTTTACCTCATAAATTGAAGGATCTTCGAGAGTTTGCAACTGACTGCCTGTTGGGATCTCTCCTGTTAAATTGTTGCGCGACAAGTTCAGATGATTCAAGAAAGTCAAATTTGATAAGCTCCTTGGAATGTTGCCAGACAGATAATTGTTTGAAAGATCGAGAGATTCCAGTAAGTTCATGTCTCCGATGCTTCCTGGAATGCCACCTTGCAGATGATTGTACGACAAGTTAAGAAGTGCAACGCCGTAAGCTTGGTAAGCTCCAACGGAATTTCTCCAACGAGATTATTGCCGGAAAGATCCATGTTTAGAACGTACTGTAGCGTCGCAAAGTACTCCACTGCAGTTCCTTTAACCACCACCAGCAAATTATTACGTGCTTTAAATACCTGTTCTGCAGAATGCGAACTCATGTACGGGAAATTACCAAAGCAGTTTGGAATATCTCCAGACAACATATTATTCGCCAAATCTAGTAAAAATATCAAAGGAAGTTGACAAAACTCGAACGAAATTGTGCCATCAAACTTGTTGCTTCTGAGTGAAAGAACATGCAAATTCACCAAGTCTTTTCCGATCCATTTGGGCAATTCCCCAGATATTAAGTTCTCACCTACATCCAAGGCATCAAGTGATGTGCACTTTCTCAAACCAGAAGGTAGTTCTCCTGCAAATCTATTATCATTCAACTGTAACCATTCCAGTGGAGAAGCTTCGCCAAAAGAGTCAGGGATAGCACCTGAAAACTGATTTGATGATAATATCAATACGCTGAGACTCTTTAAGCTCGCCCAAATATCAGGAAGAGGACCTGATAAACCATTCCTAGAGAGATCTATAAGTCGCAGATGAGTGCAGTTTCTCAGGGCTGAAGTAATTTGTCCTGTAAAGGAGTTGGTGCTCAACTGTAGTCGTCCTAATGAATAAAGTTCACCGATAGAGTTTGGAATAACACCGGTGAAAGAATTAAAGGACAACATCAAGTGACTTAGCGTTGTCATGTTTGCCCAACAATCAGGAAGATGACCTGATAAACGATTATCCAAGAGACCGAGATACCACAATGACTTCAACTTACATAATGAATCAGGGAGTGATCCCACAAGATAATTGTGAGCTAGATGTAAGTAAGTCATAGTATTTATGTGGTGGAGCCAATTAGGCACAACACCTGAAATACTACAGTTGGCCAAGTCCATCCATCGGAGCTTAGTTTGCGCTCGAAGCCATTGTGGAAACTGGCCTCCAACAATTTTGCAGGAATGCATGTGAAGCTCGTAAAGATGGAATGGAGGTTCCCAATCACTTCTCAACTCAACTTTTAAGGAATTGTTGTGTAACTCAAGATATTTCAACTTCGAGAGTGCGGCGAAGTGAGCTTCAGATATTGTACCATTAAAGTAATTATCAGACAGGAACAGTTTCACTAGATTTGAGAGTTGGCCTATAGAAATGGGGATTTCTCCTTCTAGTTTATTCTGTGAGACAACCAAAAATTTCAAGGAACTTGAATTCCCAATAGAGGATGGAATGGGACCAGAGAGTTGATTTTGAAAAACTCCGAAATACTCCAAGGCTGTCAAATAACCAATGGTTGATGGGATGGAGCCTATCAATTGATTGTAAGAAAGATCCCAATATTCCAAGGCTGTCAGATTACCAACGGCTGATGGGATGGAACCTATCAATGCATTGTAAGAAAGATCCAAATACTCCGGAGAAAAACTTGGGAGAGACCACTTATTTGTGCACTTTTCAAAAAGACCACATAATATATGTGATGTTATCAACATATTGTCTAATGTTACTAAATGTTATCATATTAGTAATATTAGTAACATTAGACATTGTATTAATAACATCGCATATTATGATGCCTTTATGTGGTCTTTTTGAAAAGTCCACAAATAAGTAGTCTCTCCCAAGTTTTTGTAAATACTCCAAGGATGACACACTACCAATGAAGGATGGGATGGAACCTATCAATTGATTGTGAGAAAGATCCAATTCTCTTAAGGTTGACAAGTTCGAAAGAGATGCTGGAATAGGACCACTTATGAGGTTATTTTGGAGACGGAGGATTTGTAGTTTCTTGAAGACACCAAGCTGTTCAGGTAACTGACCATAAAATCCATTTTCATCTAGATCCAAAGATTCTAACTTATGGTTGCAACAGCTAGATAAGTTAAGAAAAATCTTGGAAATGTCTCCAGAAAGTGAGTTCCTAGATAGGGACAAAGATTCCAAATGAGATAAACTATTGCTCAAATTGAGATACTCAACACTTGTGGAATCTACAAAATCGTTTTTCTGTAGGTTTCCATTCTCAAGTCCGCACCATGATAGACGCAAAACTACAACATGCTGGAGCACATTGAGTACGCTGAGTAAATCTTTGGTACCACTGAGGTCCACACCGCTCATATCAAGATGCATGAGAGATGAGAGACGGGAAACCCACGTGAAATCATCAACTGTCAGCTTGTTATAATTATCATCACCATTGACATCAAGCACACTCAACCACGAAAGATTACCTAGGCGAGGAGGAACAATATACCACTAAAGTTTCCGTAAGAAAGATTCAGATGTTGCAATTGGTTCATCGAACCAAGAAATTCAGGAATTGAGATAGATTGAAAATCATTCCCACTCAAGTCTAGGAAACTTAAATGCTTCAAATCCAAAATGGAAGAATCAAGTGTGTTACTACGTAACATGCTGGCAGATGAATAAGAGATGTCACCATACCTCTCATTTGGGAGATGAAGACCGATAACATGTCCTGTTATTCTGTCACATTTGACACCTTGCCAGTTGCAACAATCTATGCCAGTGTTCCAAGATAACAATCTGTTGGAAGGATCCGAAAGGCTTGCCTTGAACTTTGAAAGAGCATTACGTTCCTGCAAACTACAACGAAAAGTTGCATTTGCTTCTCCTGCCCAGCAACAAATCATCAACTCTGCAACTAAAAACATGGTAATAAAAATAAGAAAGGTGGAAGACATCTTTCCCGTAACTATAACAGACCAATTATAGACTGGATGTAGCAAAATCAAATTCTTTTTATGTAGTTGAGAGTTTGTAAGTGATAAATATCATGCAGTCTGCCTGCTTTTTTATAGTTACTGAAAATTCCACAGCTAAATATGGCCATTAGCTTTAAGGTATCTGAAACAACTTCTCCTTCATATCTAATCAACACTCTGTGAAGCAGGATGGTTGTAGACTTGAGGTCAAGTCTTATCACCTGGAAGTCACGGTCCATACAGCCGTAGGCAGAACGGCAAACTTAGTCCAATAATTTTGCAGTTCTCCCTACGGCTGTATGGACTATCCTTTCAGAATCGGATTCCTCCAGTTCATCATATCCTCAGCTCCAGTTTCAATCTTCAAAAATGATAAGTATTAGAAATTGCACCAATATAGGGATCTTTTTAAGTATCCACAAATATTTCTTTTGGATAGGAAACAGAGAATAATTTTAGTAACATGATCAGACATCACTGATGTATAAGAGAAAGAAAGGTATTTTGGTGTGGGACAGATTGTGTCAATCAGAATAAACAATCAACTATAGGCCATGACACCGAGTTGATCTGAGGAGATAGATCCTATTCCAAAGAACTTGATGACAGGAAGTATTAGATGATCAGAGCAGGACATGGAGACACTCACAAGCTCTAGTGAAAGCCTATGCCTTTCATACTTCACATAAACTTTTGAAATTGGAGATATTGCAAATCTAGCTTCGAGTATATCAGTTTGTTGTATAACTGACAAACACTGGGTAAAATTTATTTTTGGTATTCTAAAGTGAGACACTGCCAATTTTGGTACTCCAGTGTAGTGTCCAATTTTAATACTCTAGTTCAACACCTCAGCCAATTTTGATACTCCGGTCAATTTTCCGGATAAATCAATAATGTGGCTGCCGGAATACGACGTATACGTATTTAACTCGTATTTGATCAGAAAAAGAACTAAAAATCAAAATAAAACGACACGTATCGCGTTCCTATTCATTCTGAGCTTTAAATTTTATAAAAAATATAAAATTAATTTTATAAATCCAAAACAAAATATAAAAAATTTGTAATAGAATAATAAATTATTCCCTACATAAAAATAACATAAAAGTTAAGAAATTAAGAAATAAACTAATACATAGCCTAATAAATACAAAATTAACTTTTTAAATTCCAGAAAAACATATTCTAAAATCATAATTTCATTAAAACATTTATGCCAAAAGTTGTGATCAGTTATAAAGTCAGATACATTTTATTTTTAAAAAAAGTGCAAATCTCAGCTAGGACAGAAAACAAAACAAATCCAATATTGGTTGGTCATTTTCTCACAAATCCAAACAGTAGACTGCCAAATCCCAGAGCCTGTACCACAAACTTAATCAAAATAGTGCCACAACCTGTGCTATTCCAATATTTTAAGACCTCAAACGTTAACATCATCTTCATCATCAGAAAGATAAATGCCTAGTGTTTCATCAAATGGTTCTTCCTCATCTTCATCATTTTCCACATTTTTATCCACATCATGTTCTTGAACAACAAATTCAACCCCTTCCCCTGAAAGATTAAGTTCTGAATTATCTTCCATGTCATCAACATCTACAATTGGTGGGTGATTCTCTTGGTAAATTTGCGGACCGTCCTCTTCTTCTTTACTCCTACCAATTGACGAAATGTCAATAATATGCCTTGCCTTTACGGGACAAACAGCCCACCATCCACTTCTTTTCTTGGATGGATATGGAAGAAAATTCACTTGTGTGGCTTGGGCAGCAAAAATGAATGGCTCAATGTCTGGAAGTTTTCTTAGAGGGTCTATATCAACCAAATGATATTTTGGATGCACACAAATTCCCTTAGTAATGTCATACCAATCACATTTGAAAAGAACAAGCTTTTCTTGTTTTCCTGATCCCCAAAACTCCAACTCAATTATTTCTTGCAACATGCCATAAAAACTAGTTTCTGTTGGAGTACCTGTATTTGCCTTCACACAAACACCACTGTTCATGGTACTCCTTCCTCTGCCATACTCTTCAGTGTGAAACCTATAACCGTTGATCATGTAACCTTTGTATGTGTCTACAGCACGAAGAGGTCCCTTAACCAATGGTCGAATGCAAGATTTCACTTCAAATTTTCCACTAGACGCGCAATGTTTAAACCACGAAACAAATTCAGTGTTCCTCCTGTGTGTGAGCTCACCATCCGACAATTGCAGTGCACCTATTTCATCATCAAACATCCTGTATGTACCAAAAAAAAAAGAAAAAAAAACAGACAATTAATAAAAGAGAGAACACAACAGATGAAGCAAAATTCATATAATTCGGGAAAAAAAAGGTAGCTCCATACTCTAGCCAAGGCTCAATCTCATCGCAATTTAAAAGTATATAGAGCTCGGCTGCATTGTATTCCTTTGATGTCAATAGACGACTTTTAAGTTTTGCACCTATTGGTCGTCCACTCCGTATGAATATTGGTAACTGAGAATCATCTTTGGGCCCCATCATAACCTCATTTCTTCTTAATGTATTTAAACTTGTTTCAAGAACAGTATCATCCGTTGCATAATGTGAGGCGAAATATGCTAGTTCTGAACGAATATACGTCTTAACAATACATCCTTCGATACGTGCTTTGTTGTTCACACTTTGTTTCAAGTCAAACATTCTCCTGTAAATAAAAAAAAAATATAATTACAATAATTTTCAAAATAAATTAATTTAGAACTTTTTTGCATTGATATATATAAGAAATTACCTCTCAAATGGATACATCCAACCATATTGTACCGGTCCTCTGACTTTGGCTTCATAAGGAAGATGAATCACCAAATGCTCCATAGAATCAAAAAATGAAGGAGGAAAGATTTTCTCGAGTTTACAAATAGTCTGCACAATGGACTTCTCCAAGATCTCCATATCAGATACTCTAATCTCACTCGCGCAAAGAGCTCGAAAGAAGTTACTGATCTCTGTAAGTGGACCCCAGACCTGCTCCGGTAAAAAGTCACGAAAGGCAATAGGCATCAATCTTTGCATGAGCACATGGCAATCATGGGATTTCAGCCCAAACAAACGAAGTTGTTGCATATTCACACACCGAGATATGTTTGAAGCATAACCATCTGGAAAACGGACATTCTTTAACCATTCACAAACAGCTTTCTTTTGATCCCTGCTCAAAGTGTAGGAAGCTTTTGGTTTAAGCAACCTCCCTTTCTTATCTTCTTGTAGAAATAGTTCCTTCCTTCTTGTAAGTAGAGCTAAATCCCTTCGTGCTTTTGTGTTATCCTTTGTTCTTTCTGGATCATCCATAACTGTATGCCTTGTGTTGTCGAAAAAATTCTTCTCAATGTGCATAAAATCCAAGTTGTGGCGGAGTAGAAGTGTAAACCAATAAGGAAGCCTCCAGAAAATGCTTATCTTCGTCCAATTATGATCTACACCATGTCCAATGATGCATCCAGCATATAGACCGAATTGTATATCTGGCAACTGTAAGTTAGCAAGATACTGTAGGATTTCAAGTCCTGACCTTCTTTGAATTGGAGGATCTAGCTCCACACGGCCTTTTATAAAATCTCTGGTGTTTCTTCTAAAAGTATGATCCTCAGGCAAAAACCGGCGATGACAATCAAAATAAGAAGTCTTACCTCCATTAACCAGCTGAAATGCCTTTGTTTCTTCCATGCAGCACGGACAAGCCAGTCCACCTTGTGTTCCCCAACCAGACAACATACCATATGCTGGAAAGTCACTAATTGTCCACATAAGGGCCACTCTCATTTGAAAATTCTGTTTCCTGAAACTATCATAAGTTTCTACACCAGTCTCCCACAACACGATAAGTTCATCAATTAATGGTCTAAGTAAGACATCAATGTTCTTTCCTGGACTTTTTGGGCCTGAAATTACAAGACTTAAGAAGATGTACTCTTGCTTCATACACATATCCGGTGGCAGATTATATGGAGTGACAAAAACTGGCCAACACGAGTATGGAACAGCAGAATTGCTATGTGGATTGAAACCATCAGTGCACAAACCAATTCTCACATTCCGTGGCTCTGCAGCAAATGATGGATGAGTACGATCAAAGTGCTTCCACGCTTCAGCCCCGGCTGGGTGAATTATTCTATCATTTTCATCTGCACAATTTAAATGCCACGTCATGTGCTTTGATATATCTCGACACATGTACAACCGTTGCAATCTTGGAGTGATCGGAAGGTACCACAACTTTTTTCTAGCAGTGTATTTCCCCGATGGCAACATTTCATATCTAGACTCATGACAAAAAGGACACTGTATTAAGGCTTCATCTTCTTTGTAGTACAAGAAACAATTGTTGATGCAAACATCGAATGTTGTATAACCAAGACTCATTTTCTCCATCATCCTATTGATTTTGTACATGCTATCTGGAATCAAGTGTTTCGCTTCAGGAGCCACCAAGTAGTTAAGAGCAACCCTCAAGAATCCATCAGCAGAACTTTCTGTTGCGTTCTTATATTCTTTAGTTTGGAGCCACTCAGCCATAAATCCCAAAACAGTTTTGTTTGAGTTTTCATATATTTCTACATTAGCTTCACGAAGAAGATCAAAGAATGCTTTTGCCTCCTCATTAGGTTCCTCAGACCCATTATTGAACTCATCTTCATTAAATTGAGGACGAAGTGCATCACAGACCATATCAGTGTAATTGTTAACATACTCTTCTCTTACTTGAGGGGTTTGTGATGATTCCCCTACACTATAATTGGATGACTCTACACGATTACGTCGTTCACCATGACATTCCCATACACGATATCCTCTAACAAAGCCCCTTCTATACAAATGCTTAGCAACTTCATCACGAGATAGATATGTTGTATTGTTACATCTACTACATGGACACTTAGCAAAATCTGAATTACGAAAGGCAAAATTAAGAAAGATACGCATACCGTGTATAAACTCTTGAGTCAAAGCCCTCCCTGACAATCGATTATACATCCAGTCTCGATCATCCGCCATCTCTACTTGAAAATTATTCCTCCATTCTCCTACAATATTTAGAAAATTTCACAGAGCTCTGTTAAGTTGTAGAAGTGTTTTGTGTGATTTGGGCGTGTACTGGAATAAGTAGGTTAGCTAATATAATTACCAACAGAAATTTAGTTGGTAATAGTAGTAACAACTTAATTGCAAGGGAAACTTCGTTGGTAATAGTAGTAACACCTTAATTGCAAGGGAAACATCGTTGGTAATAATTAGTAAAATATTTTCCAACGATTGTTTTGTTGGTAATAGTACAACACCTATTAATTGCCTCTGCTGACCTTCACCGATCACACCCACCCACATTCAATCTTCCTACATTCTCCAATCTCTCTCTATACTTTAGATCTCACTTCTTTCTTCATCTCAATTTAGATCTCATTTCTTGTTTCATTATCTTCTATCCCCTATTTGGATATCATTTTCTTCTTTCATTTAGAGAATTACTTATATATTTTTGTTTTCACAATTTAGGATTCTTTGGGAAGATCTTGGGAGATCTGTCAATGAAGAGTCAAGGCAAGACGATGAAGATATGAAGGGAGAAGAAGAAATGAAAAATCAGCCGATCTTCACAAGGGGGCAGGGGTCAATGGAAGAAAAGAGGCCTGGTAAGAAAATTTCATTCATTACGTACATGTGGTTTAATGTTGTAATTTACTTGTTTAGTTAATTGCTTCTTTTCGATTTAATAAAGCAAGGGGTCATACTCTCTGATTTTTTGGAACAACAGTTCGGGAGTGTCATTGGAAAGGGCTATGACTGCGGATGCAGTGGCTACCCGGTCGGCCGATGAGTTCGGTATAGATTAATGGTTAGTAAACAACTTTGTACCATTTTGTACCCCTTAGTCTATGAAGCAGTGTTTGTTTGTATTGTATTGTTTGTAATGTTATATTAATCAGTTGTAATGTTGACGTTAGTGTAATTGACATTATACATGTTACTTATAATAAATTAGTCATTAGTGTAGATTTTTACACTTACTATGTTTTAATTCTTACTTATTGAGGTTCATGTAATATTATCTGAAATTCGATTTTTATGTCTACTTTATATTAGAAAAATCGAATTTTGGAAAATATTACATGAACTTCTGTTTTTTTTTTAATCCTTTAAATAAATATTACCAATGGATAAGTCATTGGT